>VZRM01000657.1:1694696-1736835 GCA_013397955.1 Grantiella picta
TTTTTTTTGAGAAAGGACACCCCTTACTTCCTCATACTATTTTCTGGTGTGTATTAGGTCAGTCTTTGGCCATCTTGAGGCCTCAGGTGCTGGAGAAGATGCACTTGTTCTCCTTTCCTTCACACCATATTGGCATGAACTCATTCACTTCGCTCTGTATCTGCCCACTCTGGGGTAGACTCCTTGGACCCGCATCATTCCTGACTATTGGCCTCTAAGAGGCTGCACAAAGGACATACTGCCCCAAATTATTTCTGAGACTGGGCTGCTACAGAAAGAAGACAGTCTCCTTTGCCAAATAGATTATTTAACAGTAGCAGTCTGGAATGAATCCCTGATGTGTTTAAATGCTGTGAGCTGGTTGTAGAGCAGGACATAAATACAGCAGGATGTACAGGCTAGGTAGCCAGTGGATTAGAAGAAAAAAAAGGAAGACTGAAAATCACCAAAGCAAAGTCCAGTTAGTGCATAGATGAACAGAAATAAGGATTAAACACAAAGTCACAGACTCATAAGAAGACCACTAAACTGATTTATACCAAGCAAAGGTTTGTCTCAAGCCTGTTTAAGTAATAAACTGGATGAACTGAAATGATTTTTGACAAGAGATATGGTCTGAAGACAAAGAACTCTAAATATTTCAGGGAGATTGGACAAGGAGACAAGACAAATTTAAGTGCTGAGAGAAGGGGAAGGCAGCATGAGCAAGCCTTTCATTCCAAAAATATGGCTAATCTTGTAACAGCCAACCAGCCTTGAGAATCTGAAATCTTATCTCCCAAAATATCACTTCTAAGCACACTGGATTAGCAGTGTTTATAGTAAACTTTGTTACCGGACAGATGAAGGCACTTAGGACTGCATATTTCATTTTGAATATAAATAAAGCTTTAATTAGCACTTACTGCTTTGTAATCTCACAAGATGTAACAAATACCAACACTTCTGCCTGAAATACCTTCTTTTTAACAGAAAGAAGCGTCTGTAAAATCTTGGTTACTTGTGTTTGACTGAGTTAGAAATGTAGGTAATTGCCAACTAGAAGGAGGGCTGTTCAATCTGTCACCTGTTGAAATATTATCTCAAAATATCACAAATATTTAAAACCAGAAATTACTCAGAGAAATGGGGAATTAATCCGATATGACTTGAATAAAGCAGGCAGACTCTTATTTACAGAAGTCCTAAAACTTGATTCCTTTTCAATGAGCTGGTTGCAAAGAATTTGTTGGGAGTGAGAAATGAGGTTTCTACCAAATTACATTAAGAATTCAAATATCTGATGTCCCACTTCAATGAGCACAGGTAATTGTATGGCATTCTGACATTCAGGAAGAATGCTGTTTAAATGGTGTAGTGTAAATTTTGTGAAGTAATTTAAGGTCATATCATACAACTTTCTTGGGAGACTTCCATGGAAATTTCAGTTGTCTGATCTGCAGTTTATGTGCAATTGAGCAAAGCAACAGGTTTTTCAAGCCCTCTAGCTCGAGATAAGTTTATCATAAAAATAAAAGTCATCAGAAAAAATTTTGCTCTATGATCAAGTGATTTAAAAATCAACTTACATTAAAGATTTTCTGTCATATATATTTTCTATTATATTGTATCTTATATTGTATATAAATGTAGCTTCGTTAAAATGAACAAATGTTAGTCTTGGAATCCAGTAGGCAGGAAAACAGATGGCAAGGAAGCTAAAGAACATCTGCATCTTTGGGGTTTTAAATCTCTTATTTGCTTGTAGTAACAGTGACAAATTGAGCATTAGAACAAAAAGTGCAGTTATCTGAAAAATCAGTCCACATCAAAGATGTCAAACACTGTGATTCATAAAACTTTAAAGACAGTAATTATCCTGAACAGCCTCTAAAAGGAGAAAAAAAAAAACAGAAGGAAGAAAAAAGGAATTAGACAATGAGTGGAATTTCTAGAAGCAGGTTATTAATTACAGCCACTGGCAAGATGTGCAAAAGGACTATCCAAAGAGAATTCCTGGCCTGAATAAAAGGAAATGTTGAAGAACAGAGGGGAAAAGTGCTGAAACTGCAAAAGGCCCTGGAGCCTTTCTCTTATTGAAGCCTAGCTATGTGACAAAGCTACCAGAAACAAATGGCATCCCCTGCAGCAAAGCCTTATACTATGGAGGAAAAAAACCCCAACCTTGTAGCTGACTTTTATAAATGGAGAAACAGCCAACAGTCTTCTTTCAGCTTCAGTCTTCAGGTTCACAGTTCTTTTATAATTTCTTCATTTTACTTTACATATTCTTGTCCCCACTCAACTCTGTTAGGTACCAACCTAACAAAGGAAAATTAGATTTGCTCCTTCAGAAATTCAGATTCAAAATTTCTTGCTAAACCATACAGATGTCAGATGAAAGATTCCTCCCAATTTCATCAAGCTAGAGGTTGCATCCAAAATCATGGAGCAACATATGAAGTGTGACTTGAGAGAGAATAAAAGCACACTTGTAATATAAGCAAGAGAAAGAAGGCACATGAGACTTTAGAACTTCGACTGCTCTCCTATGGATACACTGAGTAAACTTGGGGAAGTGACTTCTCCTCTGTCTGCAATTCCCATCTGACAATGAGGTGGTGACCATGTTTAGTTCCTGCTCCTCAACCAGGCTTGTTTTTAAGTCAGAAAGAAAATGTACTTACTCTGAGCATGCAGAACTGTTTGTTTCACTATGGAAGATGTTGATTTTTATTTTGGAAAGTATTTAAACATCACACCCAGAAGTTTCTAACAATTATCTTTGGATAGAATCCAGACTAGAAAATCTAACGACACAGCAAAGACAAATTCTGGACTGTTACTATATGTGTGTTCACCATGGAAAAATCTCCAAAATCCAGAAAATAACAGGCTCACGTAAAGACAAGGATATGTGGTTTGGGACAAATAAAAGAATAAAATTAAGCACCATTTTACCTTAAGGCCACTCAGCAATCCTGCTTAGATTATCTCCAGCAGGTGTGCTAGTATGAAGAATATTCCCCCAAACTGTTCAAAGGCTGCCACAAATTAGATGTACTGCATTTACAACAAAGTACTCAATCAACAACAGCAAAACTGCAAACTATCGTACATTTTTATAGTAAATGTACTGTCAGGAAAAAAAAAAAGGAAGATAATTTAATCATATGAGGAAATTTTAAAATCAGAAAGTCATTATTTGCTACTCTTACAGATATTTGAACATCTGAGTCAAAGCTCTCCTGAGTCAGGGATTTTGGATTAGCCATAGAAACTTCATTCAAATTAACTCTGCAGGCTTCCAGTTCTAAGCCAGGGGTTACTGACAGTGTCTTACACAATGATTCTCTCTGGCAGCTAGGATGGCTTCCAGAGTTTGCTTCAGAGGTTGTGCAGCTGCATTTCCAATAGTCCAGTTTTTAAAGATCTATCTTGACACTGCAACTTCTTTTTCACTTTCCCTGAGGCTCAGTAAAATTCAGTCACACCTCTTTACATATAAGTGTATCTTACATATTTTTGCCTCATCTGTAAATCATGATTTCCCCTCTCAAAACACCAATTATTGAAACACACCCATGAGGGACAGAAACTTACAAAATTTCCTATACTTATATAACCCTTGCCAATACAGAAAGCTGGACCTAAAGAACTGACAAATCCTGATGTTATACCTCTTAATCCATCACAGAGAGAAGCAGATACTCTATGGAACTGTCCTGTCTCCAACACATCAGCCCTTAAAAATGAGATCATCATGATGAGCAGCTGCTTTTCTACATAATTTGAAAACTTTCAAATGGCATATAATTTGCAAATACCAAATTTGGAATTCCCAAGAGGAGTCGGCTGCCAAGGACTCAACGGCTGCAAAGACACTCAATGGGCAAATGAGGGGCAACGTTGCTCTAGGGATGACTTTTTCAGAGAGCTCTTAATCATTATCCTTGAGAAATCAAGAAAAAAGAAGTATTTCCCATGGCTGGAGTTGTGGCTAGGCAATATGACGGTGACAAAGGAGGGTAACACACAGTAAGTTAAATCTCGTCTGGAATGAGTTGCCTCCAGAACTGGAAGCAGGATAGCTGCACGAGCATGGCTCTGAGCCCAGACTAATTAGCCCTGCTGAGAACATGCTAACATGGCTATTTGGCTTCCGGGACCAGGCTAGTGCAGCTGAACGGCAAAGCAGGACACTGCCAGGACTACTGCAAGGGCTTTGGAGAGAGATCAATTATCTACACAATATAGAAACACACATTATGATAATAGGCCAGTTATCCCTAGTCACAGTAAAGGCATGGCTAGACTGTTTCCAGGACAAGAAAAACACCTCTTAACTTTTACATGCAAGCAGCCCTGTGGCAAAGCCCACCAGACTTGGAGCCGCAGAGGAATAGCTCCCTCCTGCCATTCTGGGAATACAAATTGCTTAAAGCACCAGACAGGAGGCAAGGTCATAGCCTTGAACTCTGCTCATGTTCATGGCTTTGGAAATAAATTACATTACCCAAAGGTGGAATGCAGGGTGTGTCCAGGGCTCTCGACTCAAGAGCTCTTAAAATGATTACATTCCAGTGTGCTTAGAAAGTACAGTTTAACCAACAGGGCTGTGCCTAATTGCTGTATTCTTTTCCCCAGGTACAGCTTGGTATATACAGGGGTGGAATGGTATTCAAAAAAGAAAAAAAAGGAAAAAAGACAAAGAGCTCACTTGTTCCCACTAGAACAAAGGCTGCTTCTGGATACCGAACACTTTGGGAAATATGGGAAAACATCAGGGGCTGAAGTCTTATTTCTTGGCAGTTGAGGTCTCAGAAACCAGCCTCTAAGGCTGCATGCCGTAACTTTTGCAATACATCACCAAAACCATTAAAGAGAAGCTTGTAACACAGCAAACGCAAACTGCTGTAATAATAAACAGGATTTTCATACTGCAGCAGAGAGACTACTGCTTTTGGCTAATTTCCACTCCATTCCAATAGGATGAGGTTGTAACTATGAAAAGATGTGTTTCTATATAGATAACAAACAAACAAAAGCTCCAACAACTTTTCTCCCTCTTCTAAACCTTTTCTGGATGCCTCTATGTCAGACTTTTATTCCTCACTTTATCTGAGTGGGGAAAACAGAAGTGAAAACTGGGTCTTTTCTAGGGCTGTACTTGTACATATATGAGGTTGTCAATAAATAGAATTACGATTCTGCCATCATTTAGTGGTGGATATGTACAAAAATGTGGCTGACTTGTCACTGAAATGCACAGGGCACAGTGCTGCAACTGTATCTTTTACTCATAATCTTGCTCAATGTGTAATGACCATGTCCTATCTTTACCTGATGCAAAGCAGTTCAGCATTGTGGGCTTGAAGACAATGTAGGTGTAAAATCTTATGCCTGTATTTCTAGATATAGAAATAACTGGATCCATGCTCTTCAGAAGTTAAGGTTTGTATGATCATTTAATATACATATGTGTAACTGTATGCATTTAAAAAAAATAAATAAACTTTGCTGACTAATCTTCAATAGTAATTTTTCCTTTTGGTTATGGCCTTATATGAAAAGAAAGCAAATAACCCCAAATATTGCAATTTATGTAAGTATGAACATACCATAAGTAGTATCAGGTATTGCAGATAGGGCAGTGATACTTTTTCTGCTTCGCTCAAATGAAAAACAGGAAATGCCATTTGCTGTGATAAATGACACAACTGGTTCTGAAAGTGACTGTTGAAAGCACTTCCTCCAGTCCCAGTGATATCCCTCAGCGATGCTGAACAGATGATGTAACCCTGAGTGAGGGCTGTGCAGAGCTGCAGCACAGGCTGCAGGACACTAGGCATGTATGGTCTGCGAGCAGGACAAGTGACAGCTGTCTGACTCTGGGCAAAGAGCTGCCAGCAAGGGCACTGTAATCTACCAGGGCTGAAAGTAGCTGGGAAAGGGGAATGCTTTCCAGAGGAGATTTCCCCTAAGGGAGAGGATCACTGAGAGACCATATTGTTGAGCACTTGAAAATTAGCCAAAGAACGGGCTGCATTGACTGAGCTTCTTATTAAAAACAAAGCCTATTTTAATTTCAGCATGTGTTTCTGGCATTAATGTACAGGAGCCCGAAGGCACAGTGAGTTAGAGAGCAATTGAGTTCTAGTAGAACAAAACCTGTGTTTACACCAAGCAAATTATTTCAGAAGTTGCTGAGCTTCTCCCATCCACTGCTATTCTCTGCTTAACAGGGAAAGAAGGCAAAGTACTACTTAACTTAGTGCAGTACAGGTGACATTAATGAGACAGGGCATGTAGAAATTCTTATCAACTGTTGCAATTAAAGGCATTGTTCCCGTGTCAGAGACAATGAAGCAGAGCAGATGTTTCATACCACAGCACAGACCCAAAATATCTCAGTCCATAAACAGACAAGGCTATTTGCATATTTTAATTTCTATTAAATACCCACAATAATTTTATTTTTATTATAATAATTAGAAATACAGGGTTTTTTATTTGCTGGCAATTAAAAAACAGGAGTCTAGATTATCCAAAGAATTCTGCAACCAGTGGGAAGTGCTCAGTAAATAAAGAAGACAGTGCAGAACTATTAACTATAATCACCTTGCTTATCACTTTTCATTGTTTTGCTTTGACTACTAAAAATAAAATTCATGACATTTTTCCAGTTAACATGATTACAAATTCATTCTCATTTGAGGTATGATTATACACAGTCATTAGGATTTCCTTACAATACATTTGCTTTTGTTATGATAGCTTATCTCCTTTTTTCTCTAGGTAAAGGATGCTGGGGATCTCTAGGCAATATATCTTAGTTTACTACACTCTCTCATGTGCCTTGGCTTGAAATTGTTGTCTGTCAATTTCTCCTAATGCATTAAGTGCTTTCTCATAATCAGCAAATGCCATGTCTAGCAGCAAATCGTATATGTTTGCATTTCCATTCTGCCATTAATCACACTGCTGTGAAATACCCAACCAAAGATTATCCATTCTTTCTTCTGGCTAAAAACCTACTAGAGAATTGATTTATGAATGAATGTTTTGTTTTCTTAACACTTTAGGTCAAGGACAGAAGTGTGAAATGGCTGTGGCCACTGAAATCTCAGTTGGAACTGGGAGTTTGTTGGACTGTAGAGAAGTTTTAGATTTACATATCCATACACTTGTCCACTCTTTGTTTTTCAGTGTGTGTCCAGAGCTGAATGGGTGCTCTTCTCCCACACACATCTTATAGCACATCACAAATACTTTTGTTAATTTACAAATTTTCAAGTTTCCCAAGGAGCTAATTTTCACTGCCAGCAGTCACACTGCTCAGAAAAAGCAAGTCTGTGAAAGCTTCTGAACAAAATATCATAAAAATGTACCTACTTGTGTGACTGCTGTGGTGTTGCTGATATCTAATTTACCACGAAATAAATATTTGCTCAAAGCTTATATTTACTAATATGAAGACAGCTATAAAGTCCCATTTTCCTGACTTTTACTGGGGACTCCTGGACACTTGGGATTCACTGAGGACTTAAAGACAGGATGGGAGCACTTATACTAACTACATTTTTTACTGCAGAATATAGGAGCAGAATGTCCCAGGGGACGGGGGGGTGGATAGAGGGAGTGTTTGACACGGTCTACAGACCCTTCTGCACTGTGGGTAGAGACCTCAGTAAAACCATCAGGCTGTTAAACAGCAAACTACACTGACTGTATTCCTATGCAGGAACTGTTTTCTCTTCTCATTACCTTTGGAGGAGGCTTCTGCCCTTGACAGAGATGCTTCTCTGAGAAGAGTGCAGCTCTTGAAAGCTTGAGTCTGTATATACCATCGGGGCACAAACTTTTCGTAAGGGGCAAACCCAAGCATAATGAAGGAGAAAGTGAACGAGCAATCATTTAAAGGAGGTCAGGCACCAGCCAAATGAACTTTTCACACTGCAGCAGACCCAGGGTCTGGCTCCTCCTGGTCAATGGGTCAGGGACTGCTCTTCTTCCCAAGGGAGGAAACCTCTAGGCAGATGTGGGTGTAGCTCAGAAACTGCATACTTTTTTAGCCTCCCTCCACCCCAGCTGGTTATCAGGAATATGCAGAAACAAATTACTGACCCCAGCTCTCAGTAATGCCCAGGAATGATGAACAGAGCCAGGCTGAAGGGATGGGTTTGTGTATCCATGCATTCAGGGGGCACTTTCCACAAAACCCCAAATACCTTGCCACTGTGTACACTTTGACACATCAATCCTCACTGAAAGCTCATGAAACAAAGCAGAACAATGTTCATTTCTGAAGGTCAATACTTTACCATTTGGAGACATGATTGTAATTTACAAACATATTAGCTTTTTTCAAAAAGAGGTACACAGTAAATATCAGGTGTATTTTTTGACAATTTCAGATGGCATTAGTAATCCATGTTTAAAAAAATTACTACTAAGGCTCACTGGGTAACAAAGGTGAAAACAAATTCCTCACAGAAACAGACCAATCTTGTTTAGTTTTTTTCTTTAAATAAAATAAAAATATAGAGTCCTCACCTTACAAACTCTCCCAACTCTGGAAAGGATTGTCTTGTCAGATGTGCCACTATCTTGTGATATTTCTCGAAAAAAGAAGTAGATTTTATCATCATCTGGGTTATAGGTATCTGGGATGGGAAAAGTTCCAATGAATTTTGCTCCTAGGAATTAAAAAAGGGAGTTAAAAATCTGAAGAAAAGCCTTTGTGCTTGCTGTTAAATCTCTGCATCTATGTTACATCTTCCAGAGAAATAAAAATACCACTATATATATATGTATTAGCATAAATATATTTCACTAGTTCCAAGTGAAAACCACCATGGAATCAGAGGTATTTACTCCTAGGTTGATGGTTTTGTGTATGTATCTTTCTACCACGTGCAAAAGTATGCAGCACTGTTTATCATTCTGTTTGAAAATAGAGTAACTCTCAGTACAAAGTATTGCCTATACTAATCTACTTTACTGCTTTTGCCACAAAAGTCAAGCTAAGTCAATTTTCTGTAATCACCTGGTAGACCTTAAATTAATATTATTACTCATAGCATCAATTTTGAATACAGAAATACACTACTGTTTTCTAGAGATAGCCTGCAAAGGAGTAACGAGCCTTTATTCATCTATGGGATTAAAAAATCAATATAAATAAAGACTTTCATAAATTGAAAGTCTCCTACATATCTGCGATATAGCAGCTTTAGTGACTGTATCTACCAAGTCCAACACAGTGCCACACTGGGCTGGCTTCCCCAGTCAGCACAGCAAACTACAAAACTGGCTGGTCAGTCTTAAGGACACAGTTCCTTGTGCTTGAAAAGAAATCAGCTATATCAATGTAATGCTTTGTTTGGGTTATTTAAATCTGCTTTTTGCAAGAAATGCCTTGTCTTGGCATGCTGGGCCATTATATTATCTCTGGTCTCTTCCAAGGCAAGCTTGGGTGTCTGCCTGCATCTCACACGCATGCTTACTGGGCCAAAATGTTCTTCAGTGCCTTCCCCAACTCCCTCATCCATGGTCTCCAATCCTGCTCTACCTGCTCACTAATTGAGGGGTTTTGGTTTTGATGTTGTTTTGAGTTTTTCTTCCTTTAAATTTTGCTCTAAAATCAGAAACTGAAGTAATTCAGGGGTCTCGGCGGCAGCAGAGTAGGCAACAACACTGCCTTGCACAAGGGTACCAGCTACTTGCAGCAGTGATTTTTAAGACATTCCCCAGTGTGCTACAATAGATGAGCTCTTCTGAGAGCACTTGGATCAATGATGTTTTTCTTTAAACAGAAGTGGCTATACAAATACAGTGCTAAGAGACCCTTGACTCTAAAATACATTCTTTCAGCAATAAAATACACAGTCTTTGTCCCCCATTATCAGGTAGGCTGCAGTAGAAAGCAGTAAGGAGGGTGGTGTAAGAATGTAGAGCAAACAGAGCAAACTGTTTATATGGGGGAGCACTATTATCAGCTTTCAATGTATCTTCATGCCTTTGTCCTTTTCATAAGGATTGTTACTTATATTAGCCATGAGGAATTTTCACCATGAACTCTATAGTATACACAGAAGAAAAAGTGAGCCCTTGATTCAAAAGTTTGCAGTCTTACACAAAGGGCCTGAGAGAAAATGGGATGTGTTTAAGGGCTCAATGTGCACCTTCGTGACAGAAGAGTAAATTTATGGGTGAAAATAGCCACAGTGCTGCTTCCATTTTAAACCTTTCTGACACTAGAGAATGGTGTCAGCAGAAAAAATGAAATTATGCAGGCATCAAGATCTATAAATTTAAGTTAGGATTTCAAAATGAGCCTGAGGAAAATATTCAATTACCCCTCAGGGCCTGTAAGGCTACTTTGAAGATTAGATCTCTAAGCATGAATAAATACATAAATATGCTTCCAGTGTGGTTTCTTAAATATGTGGTTACCTAAACAGCCATTTAAGAGGAAACCTGTGAAATACTTCTATACCACATTTTTGAAATTCACATTCTTTTTTTTTATTTTTTAATCCACATTCACAGAACAAGACACTGAATATATGGGGGGTTTAAGATTAAACTTCATTGCTTTCCTTGGCAAGCCAAATACAAAAACAAATGCCTCCAAACCAATTCCTGGAACAGATTTAGAAGAATCTCTAACAAATTAAAGAACGCAAATATTTAACAATTTTAAATCACAATTGAAAACACTGAAGTTGAAAGTTAAATCCAAACAAAAATACATTGTAAAAGATACAAAGACAAAGTGAAAACAATTAAATGGAAAAGATTATGATCTGAAAAGCACATTATGTTCTGCAAGTGAGCTCTTTGTCTCTTTTCTAGATCTTTTCTAACCCATCTCTCCAACATATAAAAATGCATTTAGACTAACTGTGAATCAGGCTTTTACATTCTTTGCATGGGAGAAAAAACCTAATGATGATGATTTTAAACCACTGTTTGTTTTCCCATAGACAGAGCTATTACCCCCCACTATTTGCTTCAAGAGAATATTTTCCCACATATTAAAGCTCATGGCTAGATTGTATGCAATCACACTGGGGATTAAAGGCATCATGGAACTCTGGCAATAGATGGTACAGGTGTTTTAAAACATGTTCATGTGGCCTGGTGGGAAAAGCTGGTCCATCACTGCTGGGGGGGCTGCTGGTTACCTGCTGGCCATCACACCCTTCTGAAACCAGCAGTGATTTTAGGTAGTGCAAGAATTCTTCTTCTACGGACAAGTCAGGCTCAGAAAAGGAGGACAACTAAGGAGTGGCTGTCCCAGACCATGAAGAAATTAAAGAGCAGCCCAAAACAGCAGGAAGCAGCACCTCTGTGTAGTTGGGCTGCCAGAAATACATGGCATGGCAGAATGCAAAGGACAGTTCTTACCTCATTTACTGTAACCACCTAGAAGTCAAGCTCCTAACCCAGACTCAGCCAGGTCTTCTCTCAGGGAGGGATAAAGTGACAGTGAACAATCCTATTTTAAGACAGATTTCTACAATAGGCGGGGTGAGTCACCCTCTGGAAGTGTCACCTCTCTCAGTAAATTACAGAGACAAGCAAAAGGACTGAGCTCAGACAGGATGCTAGCTTTTGCCTTTTAGAGCTAAGGGAGCTGAATCCTATCCAAAGTTCACAGGACATAAAGAACTCATTGCCTGCAAGACTTTGCCTTGGAAAAGACGACTAAATTGCTATGAAAAAAGTGAAAAGGAAAAAAAAAATAGATGAATGCAATTCAAGGAAGCTCTGGCTGCAGCTATGGCCTTCTCTTGCTAAGGAGGGAGGAATTTGCAGCTGTTTAGGGGATGCCTGTGTGCAGGGGTGGCAGGATGCTCTCCTCTACCCACGGGGCTGCCACAGGGCAGACTCGGTTCCAGTGGGTGGCTTTGCCATCCGGAGAGAGGCCACAGCCCCATGTGCCTCATCCCAGGGCAAGGGAGCTCTGGGGAGCAGCTGTGGGAACGCCTGATCCCTCAGCTCTGCTCCCCTCTGCTCCAGTGCCACCCTTGCGGGAGTATGAGCACGTGTGAGCCTGAGTCATGGGAAAGATTAGCTGCCTTCCTCCTTTTCTCCTTTGTGGAGCTGCTATTCAGTCACTGAGATTAGGATATGTCTTAATTAGTCAAGATAGAGATGCTCTGCAAGGAACTGGAAGGTATCCCACGCATTTTTCCCTCATGCTTTGTCTTTACCTCCCTTCCCTCAGGAAAGGATAATTTGGTTTCCAGCAACAGAGTAAGACTAAACTTTAAAAATATTAAGGTGCATTATAGCAAAACTTCCTTGGCCGTCTGGAAGAAAACAAGCTGTACATTTTATGCTTATCCTAAGTAAAACATGAGTCATGCATGGAAATAATTTATTTCCAATTGTACAATTATTCAAGTATGTACAACTTTTCCTGGAGGTCTAACACAGGCTTGGTAAATGGGTGGTGGATTTAGGGAAGAGGGGATTTAGATGAGATGGGGGTTTTAAACCTGAAATCAAGTAAATATTTTCTTTATACTAATATCAGCTGAAAGCACAAAAGTATGCTTTTGTGCATAAAAGTAACATTGCACAATAAACTAGAAATATATTGGCCACCCTATGGCTTACTGTAGCAGGGATGCCGTCATTTCAAGCTGAACTCCAAATTTTCTCCAACCTTAAAAGGACAGTTTCAAAATATTAAAACCACCTAGTTTATAACTATGCCTCTTAATATAACACTGAATGGATTGTGTTTGTGAAGTCTTAGACAGAATTGTGGCTGGAGGGTTTTATATGGCTGGAAACAAGGTAAACCTGAAGAATATATGGGGTCTTCAGTGTTTATATAGTGTAGGGCAATTTTCACCTCACAGTCTAGCAAACTAAAGCTGTTTTTCAGACCCAGACATATTAATACACTGTTCTCCTTAGAAAACTTTCACAAATACAGACGCTTTAAGTGAAAACAGAATAAATCATGAATCAATCTAAAAGAAAGAGGGAAGGTGTACACCCCTCACCCAGTCTCCAAACTAAACATCTAACCATTTCTCAAATCTATAGTTTATTCTGTTTTCTTGTACTAATCCCTTGCCTCAAACAGCTCATGAAGAAACAATAATAACGGAAAGAAATCTTTGGAACTGGATTTTTAAGCTACAAGTTCTTTTGGGCTGGGAACTCAGCACTGTAATGCTCATCAAGGTGGATCTATACTAATGATAACAGCAGATGCTCCTCTGGGCCAAACCAATGTAAATCTTTCTTTTTAGCTTATTATTGCATCCCTTAGGAAAGCAGCTACCCAGCCACCTCTCCATGCTGAGCATCTGCAGGCCATCAGTGATAAAACTGGATATGCAGTTGCATGGCTAATTAGAATTAAAGAACTGACTGCTGGAAGGACCCATCCTGGTCCATATCACTTACATTTCCAGTCTGTACTGCACAAGGGGTTTGTGCAAATGAGAGAGGGGGTTTGTGCAAAAAGGAGAGGTGGGACAAGAAAGATTTTGAGCATAGGAAATGAAAGTGTGATAGGTCAGCAGAGTCAGATGTGAAATTCTTGTAAAGGTAAAAATTACTTTGGAAAGGTAAAAATTACTTTTAAGTGGCTTTTCCTTTTTCGCCTCATCTCACAGCAGAAACCCTGGAGTTGTGGAGTTACATCTAGATAGAAATTTAGGACAACAATACAGAAGAAAGAAGAGAAAGGGTAGGGAATAACTATTAAGAAAAAAAAGAACACTTCCTCTTGTTGAGGTCTCGGAGAGTTAAGAGGCAAAATTATCCTTTTTAGAAGTTGTCTGCTGGGAAGACAACTTAACCCTGTGGTCAGCAGGCCCTGGCTTTACAGTGCACCCACAATAGTTAGGCAGGCACCCTGAGCGTTGCCACATCTTTAAAGACAGTTGACAGCTAAAAGGGGGATGCTTTAATTGAGAAGGGTTAGCTTGTGAGTGAAGTTTTCCACGTTACTCTGTGTGTGGTTTGAGACTGGCTAGGTGCAAATGCAGCCAGTTTTTTAGAGGGTTTACTAGCTCACAGTGTTTTTTAACGGGCAAGGAAAAGCAGTGTTTTGCTTGGGAAGCTATTTTAGTTTGCCCTTAGTGGTTTTAAAATGATCCTCACAGCAACAAAGGGTATTTTTCCCCCTAAAAAAAAAGGAAAAGGAAAAAAAATCCACCAAAATATGTGGAATTTCTAGTCTATCGTTTCAACATGCTGTATGGAACAGCTTTGAACAAGTGATCGGAAAAAACAGTTAAAAAAAAAATTATTCCAACAAGACTGGATACAGAAGCATTTAAGTCATTATATTATTCCAATTGCAGGATTATAGACAGATATATAGATCAAAGACAAAAACTATGATTGAGTCTCATGCTCCTTCTCTTCCCTTAATTAGCATTTTCACCTCTGTGACTTTTCTCAAGTGCATTTCTGTTCCACCAAGCTTTTTAAAAAAAGCCTACGTAATCCAGAGACACCATGATACAATATCTATATTTATAGTTACTGGACATATATTTATATAAGGAAGGAGCTATTAACTTCAGAGAGGCAGGGACAAAGCAAATGACAACAGCATATGTTTGGGATCTTACCAGTAAGCCAGTAATGCTCAGAAATGTCAGTTCTGATGTAATGGTGGTCGTGAGAAGGGCCCAGAGAACGTGTCAGAGCAGTGTCTTTGCCAAGGAAATCAGAAGCAGTTCCAGCATAAAGATACTCATCTGCAAATGAAAAAGAAACAGGGTTTCTACAGCTGTGGGACAAAAAAAATTAAAACTATTTACATTTTGTTGGGTGAAAAACACCTGTGTTTAATTGGTCTATAAACTAATTGAGTGCTTTAAAGTATTATTGGGTCTTATTTTAATGGATTTTTTGGTTCTGTGAATTTCCTTAAATTTAAATGAGAGTAATATTTGTAATTACATGTCTGAGAAATAAGACAGTCAAAGCCTTATTTTCAGATCTTTTAGGCACTCAGAAAAGTAATTTCCCAGGCTTTAATGGATACTTGGCTCTTAAAAGCAAAAAGGTCTATTTAATCTGAACACCATGTCCCATGCACCTGGGAGCCACGATGAGGATGTGGTCATCTATCCCTTCCAGCCACCTCTTGTGTCCCAGGACTGCCATGGCCCCAATGCCTTTGCTGCTCATGAGCTAGAAAAACAGGATGGATGCTTCCCCACTGGAATTTTGCAGCTTGGCCCATTCCTGATGCAAGAATCTCCACTCAACCTTAATTCATGAAGAGGAATTTAGGCACTGTGGGAATTGCTTACAACTATTTAATGTGCTAACGGCAGGGATATGGCTACAGACCCAAAGTGTCATCATTTTAACACAGAGTGGTCTCAACAAAATAAATGACACATCTTGCTTGAATAAGAATTTGCCAGAATTTGCCTGACCAAGGACACTACCTCTGTAACACAGCACCGTGAACTTCCTTCAATTGCAGTCCCTGTTTGCTATTCTGCAACTTTTGTGGGCAATGAAAACACTTAAGAAATGCACAGTATTTTCTGTTTGCCTTCAGATCTCACTATTTTTCAAAAAGAGGCCAAAAAACACTATCAGTGTGAATTTTTCTTTTTTTGCCACATAGTGTATTTTACAATATTCCCTTTTTTCTGTAAAATAACAAGATAGCTTTATTGGTTGGAAGATGGATTTTTTTTTTTTTTTTGTTTAATGACTTGCAAAAATAAATCCCTAGAGTTCGTAAAAACAAAAAAGTTCATGTTCATAAGTGATAATCTCATAAAAAGCTATATGACACATAAAAATCCACTTCCAAAAGTCCCTTCTCCAGGTTTTCTGAAACTCCAGGATGGAAACATTTCACAAGATCTTTTAGAGAGAAGCCTTTGTTGAGAATGAATGCAGAATAAATACCATTCAACACCGATGTTTGTGCTTTCATTTGCGAAAGATGTAAATGCACTTCAAAAATAAGATCAAGGGGGAAAAAATCAACAAACCAACCCACAACCCATGATCCACAAGCACTTTATTTGTCCAAAAGAGATCTATCATCTTTCATTTTACCTCATTATTATTGTTACTTCTGTATTATTTCCATGACAGTTGTGGAAAGCACATCTTTCAGACAGCATGTTGCCTTTGTAAAGAAACAATAGTGCATTCTGAAAGGTATTTGTCATAATGAGGAATGGGCAGGATAATTGGTGTTTGCTAACTGACAGGCACTTGGTGATCGATACATCTGAAGGGCCAACAGAAATTCTCCATCCTTGCTTAGGCTCTGCTGACAAGGCATTTTCAGCACTTCTCTCGGCTTTCGGTATCTCTCATTCCAAGTTCCAGTTATGTCCTGAACAGTGTTGGTGAGTGGTAATTTGTAATAGAGGATGGATGATGAGCAGGTGATTCTTCAGTCAAAAAGTCTAGTTTTTCAAATTTATCTGTGGGATTTATTTGAGGTGATATGTCATGAAGCACTCAGAGAGATTACTTATTTCTACAAAGAATGAAAATTACTCAGTTGCATTACCTTACATATATAAGTGAAAATATAGTTAGATATTACTTAGCTTACAAATATATAACTGAATAAAAAGTATTCTCTGAAGGATACAAGTAATCTTTATTGCCATTTGGCAGATAAATAAAACCAGACGGAGAGAAGTGACATGCCAAGGTTACTCTGCTCATCAGTGACAGAGATGAGAAACGATCTCACCTGAGCTCTGGGGCAGCATCTTATCCATGAACTACACTGTTCTCCTAATTAATTTGGGAATAAGGTAACCATCCACAGACCAAAAACACGTTCTCCACTCAGGCCTGTAACTCTTTATAGTGCTCCTTGTACATTACTGTGAAGCATTTGACACCAGGCACGGTCAAAAAAGGGGATTCTAGAATACCCTGATCATTAATTTTATCTAGCCCAAAAATTGTTATGTAGCAAAGTTCATGTCTAAGGTAGCTAAAAGACAGCAGCTTCTTCATTTCACAAGATTTAATGGAACAGTCGAACCACTAGAGTGCTACTGAAATTGGGCAATGCTGTAATAAATCACAGAGTTCTGTTGCTTGCATTAAAAAAAAAAAACTTTAAAGTTTCGGGAGCCCCATTTTAAAAATAGGCTTCACGGTCATTAAACAGTACTAGGGGTCTTTGAGAAGAATAAGCACAGGCTTTAATCTATTGTTTTTAATAAAGGAAGTCCTGCCCCATCTGTAGGGTCAGAATCACAAATCATCTATCTTATTATCTGAGAATAAAGAGTGAACATTAGTCATATTCTTTTTATAACACAGAGTGACCGATACTTCAAAGCATTGTCACCACTGCTCTCTGGCTGTAAATGAAAACGTCATGGTGCTTCACTCTTATCTTGTATTCATATGTTTGACGGACAAGTTAAATGAAAATTGTCCAAAGCTATGAACCAAACCATGACAAAAGTAGCTCTTATAGTGATTTGAAATCCAGAGGTCAAGCTGACATTCCTCAGCCCCAAATGTCAGACCACACAGTGCTGTGATGCACGCAGCAGGCAGAGTGCTATCTGGTTCCTCGGCTCCCAGCTTCAGAAGTGGCTACTCGAGTAAATAGAAACCTCAGAAACGTATTTATGGAAATAGTGCATGTCAGCAGACTTCAAAGGGCAGAACATATTGATAATTGCAGAAAGAGGCCCACAAGGGCTTCAAACACTCTCTGTCCATGTGGGTTTTTTTGTTGTCCTCTTAAAGGAGCAGTGACTGGGCGAGGGTGAAACCTCCTTCCTGCCCGGCTGACAGAGGCTTCACAGCCATTCTAATGCCTCTGTTTGCATTGCTGCCCTTCCAGCTCTCTGGTGTCTGCAGCCTGATGGCTTCCCCAGCTCTGAGAGCACAAGCCAGCACTGGAAACATGACCAGTGCCAGAGGAGCTCCAGCAGTGACATCTGCTGAGCCCCCAGGCTCATATCCAGAGCCATCCCAGGTCTGAGGAAAGCACTTGGCTCTGGTGGCTCCTTACCTGCCATCACTGAAGCAAAAGGCTGCTGAGGGTCGAATGGGCATTTCAGCCTGCCAGATTCCAGGTTCTGGGTATCCAAACGGAATACCATTTCCTGAGAATAAACACAAATTCATTATCCCACTCTGGCTACAGAGAAAAACTCACTTAGATGACCTGTTCTGCTAATGTACAAAGTGGAGGTTTGTTAGATCATGCAGCTGTCATCTCAGCATTGATGTTTACAGTCTGTGTCTGTTTCACATCTGGATTTTTTCACTCCGTATTTTACTGTATCCTGGTCGCTCTATAGTGAAACACAAATCTTAAAAAAATACAATCATTTTCAGAAAAGAAGAGATGCATTGTTCATTTCTACTCCAATTAAAAGCTGGATTGTACTTAAAAGGCACTGGCTTCCATTTGGGAAAGTGCTGATAGACTGTGTTGCAACAGGAGACCCTGAAGGGATTCTGGCTGACTCTGAAATTTCTCCAGAGACTGCTGAATAATGTTCACAGCAGACACAGTTCAGACCCTTTTAAAGTGAAATCAGCATATGCTCTCTCTTATTATTTTTAACAAGGCTAATGATACAAGAGATATCAGGATAGATTCTTCCTCATAGTTTCCAAATACACTGTGATTAATTCCTGGGTCACAGAACAAGGGCATAGAAGAAGATAAAGAAAATAAATAATTTTAAATAATTCCTGATTTTTTCAGTGGGCAATCAACAACTCGATTCCTGTAGGCATCCATTTGAAGCTTTATTACAGTTTTGAATTGCCAACAAGGATTCTTTTACTTGCCCCTTTCAATGGTTTCCTGAAAGTACACTTAACCTGAAACCTGTAGTGAAGTCCTGCTGAAGGCAGATTGATAGCTCAGAGGAGTAAAGTGAACTCTCTGCAGGTATAGAGACTTGATCTTCAGAATTGTCCTGCCATTAAGAGAAGGGAGATTGCCCACAAAAGTGCTTTTAACATATTTTCCTTTAACATGCTGTCCTGCCTACAGTAATGTTTAAAATCCCACTAGTACTCAGAAATCAAATCGACGTGGATTTAGTGTCTATTGTAGAGACAAAACTTTAGAAGCTAGTTTAAAAAAAATCAAAACACCTCCATGATTTAAATGATTAAAAATGGGTGAAGTAATTTTAATTATTTGTTTCCATATCTCTGCCTTGCAAGAGGCCTGGAGAGTACAAATAAAAAGCATATTCAGAGATGATCACATAGGATTAGACTTAACAACACATTAATTCAGTTCATCCTTAATGCACATCAGATTATAAATTACCAAACCTTTCTATGTTATTGAGGTGCCTCCTAAACTGTGTAGCCTGAGAAGACAAAAACCCAGGATATTGAATAATTAAGCTCCTTAAGAGAAAAGAAAAATCAATTCTAATCTGTGAACATAAATTCAATTTCCTGCAGCAATCCTAGCTCATACAAAGCAGAATTTAATCATTAAAAAAACTCTTGTTACCTTTCTGAACCTGTGGAATACCAGGCAAATCTAATTCTCAGGCTACTGAAGTGAGCACAGGAAGGACAGAACTAAACTAAAAATTAGGCATTTTTTTTTGTGACAGTGCTGCACTGGTGTCCCATTCTCCTTTGTTCTAGGATGTGCCATCCTGAGCTGCTCAGGGAACTCTTGCCTTATCACATGTGAAGAGTCTGTCTGCAAGCCCAGCAGTACTCAGGGGATCAAGGGAGTTATAGATCAACATCAAATATTTCAGACTTCACCCAGACAAACTAATGGACACTACCAGGCATTCACACAGAAATAACCTCCTGCTTTCACTTCGGGCAAAGCTTTCAAAGAAAAGAGCATCCCTTGGAGAGCTGTGGCTAAGAGCACCAACCAGGCCAAGCCTCTTCTTCACTGGCCAAGAGAACTTTTGGCAGCGACTTGAGCAATAACAAGACGAGGACTTTAATCCCCTTTAATTGTGTGATCCCGTTGGGGATTTGTACTGCTTCAAAAGCAGTGTCTGCTGTGGTTTTGAGTCACCTGATCCACACTGTTTTCCTCTCTGTTTTCACAGCACTGGCACTGGTCAGGAGAGCACTGTGCAGATCCACCAGCAGCTTTCAAAGGTCAGCAGAGCACTGCCTGGTTTCATAGCCTCCATGAGGCTATCTCAGGCCCTGGTTCTCCCAAGCATCCCACAGCTTCCTGGAGAGATTGCTAATTACCAGACATTCATTATCTGTTCTTATAACCCAGAGATTTAAAATTTAAAAAAAAAAATTAAAAAGGGGAGGGAGGGAAAAAAGGAGAAATACTCAAACAATGGATCTGCGGTAAAAATGCTTTGACTTATCCTGTAGGACTCTTAGCTTCAGCTCCTACAAGGAGGTATTTTCAACTGCCTGTCAAATTCTCACCACTGGGACTATCCTCAGCACCCTCCTGCCTTGTCACATTTATCTGGAGAGGTGGTGGAGGGATGGTGGCTGAAGGGTGTCTGGGGCTCCAAGAAGGAAAGGGAAAACATGCCTGATGCCATTCAAGGCTGATAACTCGGTAGGAGGCTGTAGAAGAGCTCCTCTGCCAGAAGAGGCAGAAGCAGTGCTGAACACTGTCCAACCTATCACTGCAGCTGAGCAACCAGGAGGAATGTGGGAGAGGCAAGACTGGGAGACAGTGAGGGGATTAGGAAATACAATACCAGAATTCTTCTTCCATTTCCTCTCATAAGGTAATTGGTCATGTCTAACTGAGACAGACCCCTTGTCTAGACTGGCTGCCGGACTGAACAGTCAGACCAAATCCATAATTTCATAAGGTCTGATGAAAACAACCTTTACAAATGAAGTAGCTGAAATGAAGTAGGGCAATGGTAGAGTGAATAAGGAATCTTGCTAATGACCCAGAGGTAAACCAGAGCCTTACTTATACTCTTGCTGAGAGCTGTTCTGTTTCATTCAGCTGTGTATTTGATCATTCGGCTAAGAAATCAGCATGATACAAGGGATCTAAAATTTCAGTTGCTTCAGCTGGAATATTTGAAGTAGCAAAGCAAAGAAGTCTACAGAATTATTTCATTGTAAGCCAAATTATACAGCATATATCAGAGAGTACCAGGAGCATTAATGGTTTATTAGGCAAAGAAATCCACCATGCAGATTTCTCACAACTTCAGTTTTCTGTTGCATAGGGGGCCCCTCTGGGTTGGTCCTGCAACCCAGACTGTGGGGTACATAACAATGGGTCTCAGTCTGGGTAAGCATTAATCCATTTTTTCCTTTTTTTTCTGTGAGGATCTGCCCTTAATTCCATGTATCGGTGACAGAACAAGGGGGAATAGCTTTAAATGAAATATGGTAGGTTTAGATTAGCTATTGGGAATAAATTGTTCCCTGTGAGGGTAATCAGCACAGGTTACCCAAAGAAGCTGTGGATGCTCCATCCCTGGAAATGTTCAAGGCCAGGATGGAAGGGGCTTCGAGAAACCTGGTCTAGTGGAAGGTCTCTGCCCATGGCAGGGGGGTTGAAACTACATCATCTTTAAGGGCCCTTTCAACCCAAACCACTCTATGATTCTACTATTCTGTTTCAGGTTATTGCATTTATTAACTTTAAACCTCATTTCTTACATTCTAGAATTTCACCCTGCCCTGAAGAAAAGAGAAAGCTATTTCTATAGCAGCACAGGGAGCCTGCCCCACAGGCAAGCAGCCAGACAGGTCACATCTCAACACTGTCTGAGAACAGTGCCAGTGGTGTAAATATAGCCAAGGTGTTATGCATACAGGAGTTAAAACAAGACTTGTGTACTAAGTGGCTGCTTGACACAACACCAAAATTCTTCTGTAGTGGGGGTTAGGTCTCAAACATTTACCACTTGGGATAGAGATTTCTTTGTCACCAGCAAATGAAGACCAATCAGCTGCTAACTTCAGCTCAGGAATATGCCAGTGGTGATGGAGGACACCCAGCACCTCCTTAGTGACCAGACTGCAACACATTGCAAAGTCCTGAGATGCTGTCCCTGCACTCAGGCTCAAATATCCTTTTCAAACTGTGTATTACTCTCAGTCACAAGGCACAGGAAACCATCTGTGGACCAAGGGTAGATGTACAATAAAAGATAGAACTACAAGTTTAATCTTGAACTCTGAATGTAGTGAATGTGCTTAAGGAAAGTATGTGCAGAAATGACTTACTAGAAAGGAAGACATCTGGGTTAGATGTTCTCTTCACTTAGTTAATCACACAAAAGTGTCATTCCAAAGAACTTTGTGTATTAAGGCTGAGGAAAGTGCTTTGTTCAAAAGCGATATGCACATAGCAAATGTGAGAACAAGAGTTCCCATCTGACCCGCAGAATCCACCATTTACCCTGTTATTTATGCAAGCTGCTGTCAGGTCATTTTTTACACACTCACATAGTATTTTCCAATCTATGATGAATGCTAAACAAGATGAGGGCTATCCCCTGACATGTCAGACTAGTGAGAAAGTTAAATTACCTCTTTGTGAGTTCCAAGTTCAATGTATCCACAGAGAGGGTGAAATGCTCCTGTGCCACAGACATAAACATGAGTCCGGTTGTAGGGCTGAAGAACTCGGATAAAATTGGCACATTCTGTCTGTTGGGAAAAGAATAATAAAGGTTAATTTTCATGTTTATTCTTCTTTTTCACATTACACATTGTACTAAGTTACAGCCATAGCTCTGGTGTATTTAAACTCAAAACTACTGTAGCAGAGACAGCTTACAAAGTAGTTCAAAGCTGTGATGACTAGAATTTGACAGTGGCTATCTACCAGGCAGTTCATCATTCAGACTTGCAAACCTAATTCTGCTGTAATGCTTACAGCCATGAGAAGCTGTTTGCTCCCAGCACGGTTTGAAGGGTATCTGTTCAGCCTGTGTTGTAGCAAACAACACCTGTCAACAACTGGGCAGAGGTCGCAGAGCCACTGGGTTAGTCTGGCTACCAGCACTCCAGCCTTTGCTCCCAGCTCAGGGTGCTGCACATGCTTTAACACCAAAGATTGCGTGAGTAAAATAACTGTGGTGGGCTGAAAGGCTTCAACACACTTCCAAGGGTATGCTTTATATATGAGTGAACTTTCTCTGCACCAATCACATCTTACTGGTCACTTTGGTTTGGTCGTTTCTGAAATCAGTGAGATGCTCAGGCCAGTCCTGGCTCTAGCTGGGCTTGGTCCTGGCTGGTAAGCAGCACAGGCAGCTGCTACCTGCTGCAAGGATGACACAGGCTGGGAGGGAAGGCTTGCTGTAGCCTCCCCCAGAATGAAATTAATACAGAAACACACAACAAGTACTTCAGAGGGAATACACAAGATCTGTTCATATGTTCAAGCCATCACCCTACACCTAATTGAGAGTCCAAAACAAATATTCCCCTCTAGGGACCCTTTCCTTTTTCTCTGAGTATAGAAATAGATCAGCACAAAGCTTCCATGTACACCAGTATCAGAGTATTCCCGGTGCTCAGCAAAGGTGCTGTTTAGGTTTTGACTGCTGCAAAGATAAGGCTAGCAACAAGTTCGAATAAAAAGTTGAAATCGTTTAGGCAGAGAGCCAAGAGTGTTTTGAGCTGGTATCTACCTTGGTAACCGACACGCTGGATAGAAATCATGAGTTTTTTTGGAGAGAAAAGGAAGAAATTTTATTTTACAGCCAGGAAATGTTTACATTTATAGTGGGCTTTAGACACATGATGTAATCTGTGCTATGCAAAACATATAAAAGTTGTATTGTATACACATGTACCTTAAATATACTTCCTAAAGAAGATTTGTGGTTTCAGGGAAAAGCCATTGAGTCTGAGATTTTCTTTTAACCCTAACTGCAGCTCTCTGCAAATTATGTTGATTTGTACATTGCTCTACTATTCTGTTTCTTTAATAAATTATAATGAAGTTACATTCAGGATATTCCCAAGAAAAAAGAAACATTTTATGTGAAAAAAGAGCATTTCAGGGAAGTGATGCCTGGCATACATTTCTGAGGAAAGTCCACTAATCTCTCAGCTGCATTTATTATATAAAAGAACAACCTAGCATGATTGCTGCCTACAATATTGAGTTTTTTTAAATATTAATATCTAAAAAACCCAATAGAAATTTATTTTTTTTTTAATTAAGAAAAAACACTTAGGACATTATTTCAGAAGCAGTGTAACAACAGCTTACTAATGCATTTTGTGCATTTAGTAACAGAGATATTCATAATTCTCAGCAATAAAAAATATATACATCATACTTACATGGGCATCTTTCCCAGCTAATTTGCATAATTCTACCTTTTCTTTTGCTGCAGGCCAGTAAATCTGTAACATAGTTAAAATAAGACAAAGATTATGAAGATTACAATCTGTCCTGTGACTACAGATTAATTACTCCATGAGTAAACAGTTAAAACATATTTATGCACATTGAAGGACCTTGCATGCAAATTGAAATGAACATGACCTCAAACACAAGATTCCATTACAAGGAGTTAAGAGGCTTTAAATCAAACCCCATGATCTTTGTTTATTTCTTCATTGGCTACATGCACTTTTAAAAAACATTCAGTTAATCTGGCCAGGGCACCTTGTCACCATTATGTATTTCCCTCAAAGCTATGATGAGCCAAATCATCTGGAAACTAAACTGATTGCAAAGTCAGGCAAATTACATTTATGAAGAATTTGGTCCAGTGGACTTGGCATAGCTGTTATAAAAGATACTTAGCTATTTCTGCCAATTTTCAAATGAAACAATTAGCTTCAAAAAACTAAGGATAGCTTAAGGGAAATTTGCAGAACAAAAAGTACATTTGACAGTAATCAACAGTGCATGGTTTAAAAATGTCACCCATCAACATTAACTGAGTTTACTGAGAAAATTACAAAGAAGTTTAGAGTAGAATCATGGACCTTAAATAATCGGCAGCATATATTGATACTATTTCTCTTTATTTTTTAATCTGCCCTGAAGAACTCTATAAAATAGGTTTTGATGTAGATTAATCCAAATGAGAAAATACTATCAATTACTGTAACCCAAATTATGTTAGTGAAGAAATATCAATGAACAACAGTTCAGGTTCTGCCTCATTGATTTCAATTAAGCAGTCAAAACTGGATATAATTGAGTACATGTTTGATTCTATTAAATTCAAAATTGAAGCTAAATACAAATTCTTCCAGAATCACCATGGTAAATATGGATCTTCTGTACTTCTTATTTTAACAAGAAAAAACTATTGTTATTTCTCATGACTAATAATAAAAAACACCACAAATCACACTCATTTTTTAAGCACATATTGATTAGGAAATTGCCACAAGTTCCAGGCACCAGTCAGCAGGTCATTAGCAGTCACAAATGATTTAGAATGATCTCCAATAACACTTTACAAACTCTTAAATAGCAGATATATAGGAATGAAGAATTATTATATATGCATTAGAAATGAAAACATCATCAAGGACGGATGCTTAACTCAATGACATGTAAGAGGAGTTGACTGCTCTCTCATACTCCGTTTCACCCAGCTGTTGGCATTTGTAGGATGTGGCTTAACATACACAAGCTCAGTCCCACATGGGTAAGGAAAGCAAAAGTGAATGTCCTGTGTCAAGTACCTTTATCACTTTCCAAAACCTACAGCCATTGTTTCTCTCAATCTGGAAAGTCTTTTGATTTTACTTCTTTGTCTTTCCTTCCCAGTGAAAATGGATGTATTGGATTTCTGCAAGGAAATTAATTTCCTCTCAAGTGAATTTAGTTACCTTTCTGATAAAAACCTCTTAGTAGAGATAATATATTTTAAGTTACTTAAACCTTAACCCTTTACAACAATATTTACATGGAATCAGAGATAAGACAGTGTAACAGCATTTCAGTACTGGAGCCCAAATTTACTTTCCCGGAGCATTTTCTCAGAATGATGTGGTCATGGCATCCAGGTATGAAGACGCACTCTGAAATTAGCCATGCCAGTATGTGAGGATGGCACAGGGCATAGTGCCAGGAAGTTCAGAGGAGAGTACTGGGAACATCACAAAGGGCTGAAAGTAGGTCCATTCTGGTCTCTGCCTGGGCAGAGTGGGATGAGTCTTGACTGCAACACAGGGAAGTCTAAGAATAAAAGCTGATGAAAAGCTGACATTGAAGAAAAGCTGATAAAAAGTAACAGATAGAGGAATACAAGATCATGGATCTCCAAACACATTTGGCCAAGGAGATTTGTCTGAGCTGAGATCTGACCCTCAGCTGTCTTGTACATAAACTTCATGCCCAATTCTGCCCAGATCCCTGAATCACTTACAGAGAAATCTAGAGGCCTTCAAGGGGTTTGGGAGATTTTTGGCAAAAGTTTAATTATCCAATTAGGTAGATAAGACATCCCTTTGTAGGCTTTTGAAAATGCCCAGCTCTCCTTGCCAACTACAGAGAAGAACTGGAGGAGTTAAAAACAGAGACATCTGCTTCAAGGCATCAGAAGTGTTAATGGACTTGACTTAGCCTCAATTCTCCTACAGATTCCTTCATGGAAGAATTAGTGTTTGTCCTACAAGGCTGAAATACATACACCCCCACTTCTATGATAATTGACCACAAACAATTATCATTAAAAAATCAATTGTTTTACTTTCTGGTTACTCAACAGCCTCAGTATTTAGCATTATATAAGGCCACATTAGACAATGAAAAGTGAAGCTAAGTGATCCAAGTTGAAAATCAATTTGCAATTATATATGGGGGAGTAAAAGTGATTTTTATTTGCTTTCCATATGAGAAATGAGAGGTTCCCAGAAACTGTCAGCTGTAAACTGCAATAGATCAAGAAAACTGCATAACAAATAATGAGTCGATGTGCTGAGCAAGAAAGCATGAACTTCATTTTTTTTATTACAGGACATGCTGTGTAAAAGTACCACACGTCTGGTTCCCTTAAACACTGACACAAGTAACGTTACACATCTGTATTGGCTTTTCTGTAGGGGTTGAAATTAAATTTTACTAATATATTTTATTCAGATGAATTGCTTAGTTTCACACTATGCCAAAAAAGTATGACTGGATGCTCCTGTAGTTGCTTTTATATTTAAAATCATTGAGCTTGTGACTGGTTTGAAGCCTTGAAATTGGTAATTTTCTTTGTAATTTTTTCCTATTTACATGCTTTACTCACAATGGTAACATCTTATTAACAATTTTTTTTTTCTAAATTCCTCAACAAGTAAAAGCTTGAAAGAATGGAAATAAATCTCCAGATAATCAAACACTATATAATAATGGTGACAACAACATCGACATGCAATGTTATAATCATTTTGTGTCACAAACAGTGCAAATTATATATTTAGTATATTTTATAGCTGCATCTCTATCTGACATGTCCGGAAAAATCTTAGAATAGCTAAGTAGAGTTACTGAATTTAAGGCAAGAATCCAACTAGTTGGAATATGGGAACTATAAACTTAAATAGAATTCTTTTCTTTTCTTAATTTTCAGTTTATTTTCCTTTTAAAATAACCGTATCAAAATTCCAAAGGTCAGCTACTGTCATGATTTCCTGATTTTATCTTCTACTGCCCAATTAAGGGGAAAAAAAAGCAATCTTACCATTACTTTTAAATTGTTCTTCAAATATTTTCTTAAATTTAGCAACAAGAAATTAAATTCTCCTAATAAATGAAAGTTAATAAGTTTCTGCTATCAGAGTGAAAGAAAACCTCCCATGAGTGCAAAATTAAGCAGTACATAAGTGTAGAACAGATAAGGTATCACTTTAAAGGGTAGCTGGAAATTGATTTCTGATTAAAACAAAACATTTAAAACCACAAAGGTCCTTTCCAGATCAGGAGCAGTGAATTTCTAAAAGTAACATTTTTCCTTTCTCCATGGATTTTTACTATAAGAAAGGAATGAAAAGGAAAGTGAAAATTAAAAAAAAAAGATTATTTTTATATATATAAATTGATATGTGGATGCTATATATATGTGTGTGTACATATACATATAGAAATAATATCTGGATCCACCTCTAAGAGCTTAATTTCAGCTGCTATCTGTCATGAATCAATAATACTGGTATTTTCCTCATTTTTCAGTATCTATCTTTCTCTATTAGACTTTGTTCCTAGGCTAACACTTAAGACTATAAACCCTTAGGAGACGTGATGCTCAAAAAGAAAACAGTGAAGTCTGATTACAAAGAAAATGTTGTGTGAAAGTACAGCTTTTCCAAGAATCACTTCTAATTAGGCTACTAAATCTACGATGGCACAGGACTTTACAAAACAAGTGGAAAATGCTCTTATGTTGTCACAATACAAAAGAGGAGGATCACAAGCTGTCTAAACGATTTAACAACCCATTGGTCAAAAAAATTTTTAGTTAGGGAAAGAATAACAGAAGTTTCCAAAAAAAATGGAGTGTGGTAGAGAAGACAATACAACTTGGTAAAGAGGCATTATCCCACTCTAATATTGTACTTTTCTTTAATAACCCAGCTGAATTACATTGAGGTGGTAGAACTCTTCTTCATCAGGGATCCATTTAAGTATTTACTAAATTGTCACATGGAAACTGATTAGCTCGGCTGCTAAAACCAGGCATAACTACAAGAATAAAAAGGGTCTCATAAGTAAAGAACTTGAGGTAGAAAGTTATTCATGAAGTTCCTCAAGAAACAGTGTCAGAGCTCATCCTATTTCATGCACCCTTCAGCAGCCTTGGTAAAAACCCAGAACTCTGCAACAACCCATGCAGGTGGCACAAAATTGGAAAGCATCACTAATATAAATGAAGTCAAATTATGCAGGAAGAATCAAGGGGCTCTGAAGACAAGAATTATAAACAGCTATAGGAAATGGGTATAAACTGCTCATAAATAAATATATATCACAGATTGCAGATTTTAACAAAAATTAAATCTGAAACATCGGAGTAGCAAGATATTGTTCCACAGCAACAACATTCCTAAAGAGGCTGTGTGAAGTATCCCACTTACAACAGATTTGGACCAGATTATGAAAGGAATAACTGCCCCATGAGGTAGCTGCTGCTGATAGCACGGAGTGAGACCAATTGACCAGCGTGACTCCTTCCAGTTTCAGGTCCCCAAGATAGCCATGCTCATGCCAGCAGCAGGCACTTGAGTGTCCCATTGAGGTTGTCGGCTTTCAGCAGCCCTGGGGCTTTCCCTAGAGCCTCTCCTGAGCCTGATGCTGCACACGTGCTACAGCACTTCTCTATCAGCGCAGCCTCTGCTATGAGACACCCCAAAGTGCTTTATTAGTGGTACAAGGAGCACCAGCAGGATGTGTCTCCACCAGTAGTGAAGGATATCAGCTGATTGGCACGTTTCACAACACTCACACACTGAATTTGGGGCCTGTGAAGAAAAGGATTGCTTCCTTCCTATTTAAAAGGAGTAAGAGGTGGTAGAAGTACTTAGATGGAAATACACTGATTTTAAATAGCTGCTTGATGCAGCAAGAGAAGGTCGGCTTTCTTCCCTTGTTTTATTCTATGTACTAGATATTCATCATATTGATGCTTGAGGGAAGGTATGCAATAAAATTACAGCTTTCTGGGCATCAAAATGTCTTATTAAGGCTTCGTGAAGCATGTACACTATAATTCAGAAGCTTGGGCTCACTGGTATGGGTAAATTCCCCATATGACAGTCCCAACTGCAGTTTCCAAAGAACAAAGCCAGATTGAGTTGTAAACCCTTTGTCATGTTGGCATATGCAATATACTCCCCCTGAGAAACTCTTCTCCATGAAAAACTACCCCACTGAGTGAAAAAAAAAAAAAAAGGATTCATGACTTAGCTCAATGTGACCATAAAACGAGTACAGTAAAGAGGGCAACATGATCCAAACAGACTGAAGTAACCAGGAGACAGTCTAATCCTAGTTTTGTTATTGCCTTACTATATGTGACAGCCAGGTCTCAATGTTCCCACCAGTAAAATGACAATAATGTGACTTTTTTTAAAGTTTTTTTTCTTGATTTTTTGAAGAACTTTATAATTCATAGCTCAAAAATTAAAAGCAAAGAAAAACAGTAAGATTAAGGAGCACTGAGAAAACACACGACAGTGATCCAATAAGAGTGTCACCCTGCTGCATAAGACAATATCATGAATGTCATGCCCCAATGCCATAAGAGTGGGTGTTCATGGACTGCATCCTGAGAACTAGGATATTTGTCACTGACCCCAGGTCACTTCAACAAAAATTACTGCAAGCACTAAAAATTTACTGAATTTCCCAGAAAACACTGGAAATAATTTAATGCATTCTCAGTATTATTTTGAGGAAAACAAAGGGTGTTACAATTATCAAAGAATCACAGAATCTTCTGAGTTGGAAGGAACTCACAAGGATCATCGAGCCCAACTCTTAAATGAACAGCTTGTACAAGAACTGAACCCTTGACCTTGACATTATTAGCACCATGCCCTAACCAACTGAGCTAATTAATGAGAAAATGATCTGATTTTAGCATACCATATTCGTATACCAGTAGTGCTCTAAATACCTCACATCTGCTGCATTAATGTGTGCAGTATGGAAGTCCACAGCCTGTGGAACTGGACAAATTGTTCTCATACACAAACCTTAACACGAATGTTAGGACTTGTATATGAAAGCAGCTGTTGTATGTGGCTCCCACTGTACTTGTTGTACTCTGGAATTCAGTATTTTAAAGTCATCAGCAAACAAAGGAAGCACGTCTGAGTTCCTCATCTGAATTTCTCCTTGTATTTGAAAACTAACCAGGTTGTCTTTAGAGTTTTTTCACTTTGCTTTCTTTTTAGCAATTTCATCAAGGTTTAGCTAATTGTAGAAATACTTAAGACATCCCTAAAAGCCAGGAATGTGTCCTTATATTTTGTTGATATCTGCCACAGACCTGTGGTACTATTTCCCATACCTGCAATACACATTACTGGAAATTAATTGACCAGAATTTCCACCGCCAATTATTTCACAGTAACAGAAAATTGCATCTCTGAAAGATAAAATCTGATAAAACAGGAAGGGGGAAAGAGAGAATATGAGGCTTGTTTCAAAGTGATTTACAACACAGCAGGAATGCCAGTGTCAGTGTATGGTATTCTTTATTTTCATGGTGCTATCAAACTGAATAAAATGCACTGGAAGTTAGAGGGAAATAAAAGTTGTGTATTTGGATGATGCATTCACAAGCTTTTGGTAGCTTAAATTTGGCAGGTGGCTGTTAAGAGTGAAACCTCATATTAGAACCAAATGAGCTTTAATATTGCATCTGTCTGGGACGAAGCAACATCTCCAAATGCCCCAGTTCTCCTGTTGAACTGTGATCCCCAATGCTTAAGTAACAGCCAATACTTCCAGCCTCAAGGGTTTTCTAAAAAGTGCATTTTCATGTGTACGTTATGAGCACATGTGAAAGCTTAAAGAAAATAGACCAGATGCTGATTTCATTTACACTGGATTAGATCTTGAAAGGCTTCAGTGGCTCTACACTTCATTTTCCACAGTGTAACCACAGCAGACTTCTGACTACCGTCTGTTTCTCCTAAAAGGAAACCGTACACCAGGATTTTTAGGGTAAATGGCATTGCTCCTGACATGTTTATCACTTCAGACTAAAAACAAATCCTACCTTTGAAAAAGCCAATGACCAATTTGAACAAATGTTTTCAAAGAGCAGGATACTGGCCATTCCTTACAGCTAAACACATGGGTAAAATATAAAAATTACAGCGGATGTTTATGGAAACAAATTTATGGCAACAATGCAAAAGGAAATAACAGAGACACTCTCTTCCACCTAGGACTGCTGTCATTCTGGATTCATACTGCTTTCTTCACGTCTTACTCCATCTGTTGTTTTGAGTCTGTAAACAATTTTCAAAAGCTTTCACTTTGTCTACACAGGTGCCTAAATTTAAGTCTGTCAAACAAATAGCTCATTGGTAAGACCCCTCCAAGAGCTAGCAAGCACAAAGATATCACCTCTACCTCTGAAATTCCCTAACCTTAAGTTTCACTGGGTTTATCCTAGATTATCTCAGTCCTCGTGCCCCACTTTCAGAAAGTTAAATATCTCCAGTGGTTTCCACATGACTCTTTGGCCTTCATTTATGTTTCATGGCAAACATTTTCTTCTGCCAGGTCAAGAAAGCTTCACTCTCAGACTGTCTACAGTTTTGCTGACAGGCAGGAAGCTAACTTCCTTTGAGTTACAGAATAAGCAGCACACACTTTTAGGAAGGACCTATCTTGGTATTACTGTGTTTCAAGGCTGCAATAAACACCTCACACTCTTTATGTATTCCTGAGGCTCAGGCTTGATGGCAGGAACCAAAGCTTCCCTTCAGTACTGGCTAAATTCCCACTGGGTTCATTCCTAATTGAGACCACGCTTGTACAGACTGACAAAGTTTCTCACAGCAATGAATGTAAAAATCTGCTCCTGTATCTCAAGGGTGCTATTTTACATAAATATGCATATGTATTTGCATATATGTTCCCCTTCCTGCAGAGATGGGTGGGTCACACTGCAAATAGTGCACAATGATAACAGTGCTGAAATATAAGCCCACTTGAACTGCTGGCAAGCACTGGAGTTGTAGAAAAAAATTATGTGCAGCTACTTCATAGGTATTTACCCAGCAGATAAATATATATTTATGCATATGTATATTTTTCCCTGTGAAATACAGATAATAGTCAATACAAGAGGGCATTCAAGGATGTCACAAGACAGCTGCACATGCTGGAAAAATAGTAGCAACTATAAACTGAGGATGCTCCAAGCGATGATAATTTGTGACCTGGAGCCAGTGCACACTGGGACAGATGAAAACAACTTGTTCCAAAGCTGCTATTGGGGATCTGACATGTTTATCTATTTGGCCCACATGGTGCTATGTCTCCTAGCACTGACAGCTCCTGCAGGTTGGCAGCTTTTCAAAAGCTTGTCAGGCCTTGATAGCATTCCTATTCCCGCGGAGCTGGGCGGGCCACGCTGGGATCACACCGTGCTAATCGCGCTGACATGTAACCCCGCATGCACTGTTAGCACAGCCACTGAAAGGGGCACCATTGCTTTGCAGCTATTTACCCACTGTTTACCCAGCTGACAACATTTTGTATTTTGTATTTATTTAGCTTAAGGAGCAAAATAGAAAAGGCTTTAAGCAAACTGACAAGAAAATTTGATGTACCAAAGTAATGTTTCCAGCGGGATCCCAGAGCTTGGGGTTCCTAAAGGATTTCTTCTCCAGCTTTCCAGCCTCTCATGCTATTAAACATCTCTTTTTTACACTGCAATTCTTCTGGTTATGGCAGAGAGGCCTTCAGTAGGTCTGCTTTCTTTTGCTGAACATCTTTATTTTAGTCATAGGAAGAAATCACAAATCTTCCTGTTTACATACAGCTTGCAGAATTTGTCAGGTATGTCAGGATCTTTCAAAAAAAGACTATGGCACTTGATAATGCCATTCCTCCAATAGGAGCTAAAGGCTTCTGTACAGGAAAACTTCAGAGAAAATATATCCCTGCTAGAGAAAGATGATAATCCATTGCTAAACTTTATATATTTATTAACTATAATCACTTTAACTTTCTGCATTTGTCTGTCCTTCTGGAGGACTTGCTTATTAGACTGTGGTACTTACTGTTGTTTTATAATGAGGTTTGAAAGCACTGGAAACCAGACAGATTTTTTTCAAGCTGCCAGCTAAGGAAGTTTTCAACCTATTACACAATAAATTGAATAAAAACTACAATGATTTAAGAAATTGGTACTCTAGCAGAACTGTTGATTTATTTCATCAGGAAAAATACACCAGGAAATAAAGCCGTAATTTAATATATGTAAGTCAAATTAACTAATTTAGGTAAATAAATAGGTTTGAAAAAGGAAGTTATTAAATTATATAGATGTATACATTAGAGAAGGGAGCAGGATACAATGCTTTGGATGCTTCTTGGAATACTATTCCAGAAGTGTCTTAATATAGAGCATTAGACTCTATGTTAATCTTGCCAAGTAATTATATCAGCCTATGAGAGTAAATTGTTGGGGATCCTGACTTGGCTTTTGGAGGTATCAGTAGCTCCTAAGAAAATAAATATCTGAAATTGAGAGCTTTATTAAAAGATGAATCTACTCAGCATAGAGCATTCTTAAGTTCATGTTCAGCTCTGTTTTAAAGAAAGGAAACCCCAAATTATGCACCATCTTCTAGTCTCAAAGTTGTTACACCTCTCTCTCCCACTCAGCTTGCTTTTAACACTTCTTCCTCAAAGTCACTAATAAACACATCATTTATAAGCAGAAGCTTAACATTCTAATAAATTTCTACCCATTTTAGTGGCTGTGTGTAAGCAGATTATTTTTTCCAGACGACTCTTACTCCCGAGGAGTACAAAGGACACACTTCAGACCCTTGTAGTCCCAACATGTGTGGTTTCCTCACACTGGGAAAGCCTGGAAGCGAGCCGCCTGGCCCAGCGCCAACCCAAACCACGGTCAGTCTAAACACAGCACCGGCAAATGCTATTCTCTGACACTTCACTGCTACTGTAGAGGATCCTTTAGAATCCTCCTCAGTGACTGAGATTTATACACAGTTCCACACGCAACTTCCTTTATCACATCCCTTCCCTCTACTAACAAGATTTTACCAGCCAAGCACAGTGGAATTAAAGAGAAATACTCGTGTGACATTGCCATGTGTTACCTGGACGTTTATGCAAGAAGATAAGTTTATGAAATTGTTGAATGCCTATGGAGATCTTAGAAATTAGCACACCAGGATGCTTTGCAGGGCTTCTCAGATAGTCTTATCCATTTAAATATTTTTCATCTTTTTTTTTCTAAGAAATTAAATATTATCTGAATGGTTAAACTAGGAAGTAGAAGTATTTGGAACTGCACACATGTTTAGTCCAGATATGCAAGTCTAACCACGGTTAGGAATTTTATTCCCTCCTTTCAGGTTACCACAGATATGTAAGCATACATTCTCTATTCAGCTTAGGAAATGCAAATTTTCCTTCCAATACAAAGTGAGTCTTTTCTCTACAACATCTATACCAAATGGCACTGTCTGATTTCACATTAGCTCTCCTGGTACCATCTGTGTTGGAAAACACAAGGTCCATAATGATCAGTGGTGGTTTGGCCAAAGGGAAAATGTCACCAGCTTGGACAGAGGGGTGTCTCATGCAGGGTGCTGCCACCTCCAGCAAGGTCTGGGCTCATAAAGCCCCACTGAACATAATGGGAGGTGACAGCACTCAGCATCTCTCTGGAGGCAAGCAGCATCCCAAAGAAACAGAAGTTGGCTTTTCACACAAACAAAATTTGTTTTCTACAGAAAGCCTACACCAAAAGTCAATTTTTAGTCTGAAAATTTGCAATTATAATTAATAATGCTGTTATTAATGCAACATCTTGAGGGGGTGGTGGATTTTGAGTCAACTACTGAGATGACAGAAGCAAGGTAAGTGTTTGATAAAGCATCCCAGGGAAGAAATTTCCTGAAATACTCAGAATCTGAGTTTTACAGAAACTGGCATGTGCAGCATTGCTGAAGTCAAGATAAGGAACAAGATATTCAGCCTGGTATTGTATCTCTTCTATACAATGACAGCAAGTGTTGCTCTTAAACATGTGGGCAAAATAGTCTCTTGTTCCACCTGTTCAGCCCCTGCCTGCAATTGCATTAATTCAGGGTCAGTTACCTCTTCAGAGCTGGCAGCAGAACACAGTAATTTAAAACCCCCCTCTGGTGCCTAAAGAAAATACCAAACACAGCTGAGAATTCAAATTTTCTTCATATCTGGAAGAAGCAGGAAACCAGTTTTCATGTGTTCCTGTGCAAGCATCTGGTTTGCACTCACAGCAGTCAACTGTGCTTACAAAAGCTCCAGTTCACTATGTCTGCTAGAAATATTGAAGGCTAAATTGTCATCTTATTATCTCGAGTTAACACATTGTCACTGAGTACAGGAAAGAAACTACAGCAGATCCCAGTGGAAGCTTTTCCTATCACTAGTAATTCTAGATATTAACAGTAATGTTAAAATTGCCACTTACTTTTTACTATAATTTAAACCATCCAAATTGCCTCTGCTCTGTTCAGTATTACAGTAAAGTAACCCCAGTGATGCCAGGAAGCAATGAAAAAGCTGTCTTCAGTTATTTCCTTTCAAATGCTTTTAAATGAGGAGAGTAACCATGACCAGAGGAGCTGAGAAGTGAACACTCTGAGCTGCGTTTTTCCTGTTTGCTGATATTTTGATGCTATTCTCATGCACTGCAGGGCTCTTCCACATAGCCGATCTCTTGCAGGTCATCAGTCACATAGGAGATTATATAGCACGAGAAATTCAATTGATTAAAGATAATCTATATAACTATGGGAGGGAGATTATCAAATCTTGGTAAATTGCTTTACACAACAAATGTGCAGTTACCCAGTGAAGAAATAAATAAATAAAAAACACAAAACAAAACAAAAAACAAACAAAAAAGAATTTAACAAAATTTAACTTAGGAGATAAATTCTGTGGAAAACACACTGACCTTTTTTACATTTTTGTTTACATCAACCAAGTTGAGCAGGAAGATGTGGTCTTTAGCCCCAGCTAGCAGCCGGCCCCTCTCCTCATCTAGCAACAGGGTTCGAAAATCAAGCCCCTCTGTTGAGCCCAGGAATGGGATGCAGCTGTTTGAAAGCAGCAAGTCTGTGGGAAAATGAAGAAAATCTTTATAATCAAAATGTTTATATATGACTCATCAGTGTCTTTTATAAATATATGCAACCAGCATGGAGTACACCAGTGAGATAAGTGCAGTCTTGGAGCATGTCTTTCCAGAGTCATAATACAGTTCCCGCTAACTTTGGATTTCTCTGGGTTTTTTTTTACTTCCAAATCAGGTAATATTTACTTTCACAAAATATTTTTTTGTATAAAATTTTCTTAATTATTTATCTGTATGGTACAAAGGAATCAGAAATTCAACATAAATTAGAAACCAAGAAAGACAAATCTTTTCTAAATGTGTGCTATATCTTTCCTTCATTCTAAGAAAACTAATTATGTTTATATCATCCTACTCATGGGTACACATGATCAAGGATCAATACCTCACCATATTTGGTGCTCCAGATATAAAACAGCAAAGAAGATCAAGGCCAGCCAAGAATAATTAGGAGCAGGAAACAGTGCGTAAGGACATTTGAAGATCATCCAGTTCAACTCCCCTCATTATGAGGAGGAACATCTTTCACTAGATCAGCTTGCTCAAAGCCCCACCTAACATGGCTTTGAACACTTCCAGGGATGGAGCATCCACAACTTCTCTGGGCAACCTGTGCCAGTTTCTCACCACTCGCATCATAAAAAATGTCTTTCTTATACCCAGTTTCTATCTACTCTCAGTTTAAAACTATTGCCCCTTGTCCTGTCACTAAAAGCTTTGGTAAAAAGTCCCTCCTCATCTTTTTTACAAGCCCCCTTTATATATTGACAAATTGCAATAAGGTCTCCTCAGACCCTTCTCTTCTCCAGGCTGAACAGCCCCAACCCTCAGCCTGTCTTCATAGGGAAGGTTCAACTGAAGTCCTCTGATCATTTTCATGGCCTTTCTCTAGACTCATTCAAACAGGTCTGAGTTTGTCCTTCTTGAACTAGGTGCCCCCAAACTGAATGTAGGATTGCAGCTGGGGTCTCACCAGAGCTGAACTGCACAGGCAGAATCCCCTCCCTCTATCTGCTGGACACACTTCTTGTGGTACAGCCTAGGGTAGTATCTCCAAGTCGTTGTCTGCAGAGCTGCACTCAGCCTATTCATCACACAATCTGTTCATCAATCAGTCTGTGTTGATATCAAGGATTACCCCAACCCAGGTGTCTTGCACTCGGCCTTGTTGAACTTGACATGGTTTACAAGGGCCTCCTCCTCCAGCCAATCAAGGCATCTTCAAAGACAATTTATTCCAATTAAATGAGGATGGTATAGTAAGGGGAACATGCAGTAGCAACACCTCTAAGATCCCTACTAAAATCGAAAATTTGACAGTAAAGTTTTACTGTGAATTACTAGTGGCTTCAAATCTCTTTTAAAAGGTAATTAAGAAAACACATGATGCTCTATGAAACTAATGAAAGAATTTATTCGGCTGTAAAAAAGCTAAAAGGCTGTAAAATAAAAATTCTGTAACATTTTGCCTAATGAATACTCTGTGGACATAATTTTGGATGAGGACACAAACAACATATAGAAAAGAGCACAAAGAGAGTTAAGTCTTTTTGGGTAGTCATTCCTTTGGGGAAGTGAAAATAAACATGTGAATCAGTTCTTCCACAAGTAAACTCTCCAAGCTAAACTATTCGGAAATCTTCAGACAGAAAGGCAAATCCTGTCTTTAACTGAACATAAAATTAAGGATATTTCCACCTTCCTGGCACTGGATGGACAATGTAGCATTCCTGCTAGAAAAGCCAGACGTACTGCACAAATTATTTGCACACCCTGATCATCATGGAAACTAGGGCCAGTGTTTTGCAGAAGTCCTAAATAAAATAAAGGGTATAAAACCCCACCCAAACATTTTTCTCCAAGGTCTCTCACAAACCATGTGACAGGCAAGCAAAAATTAAGTTCTGATGCAGGCTAATAAACTGCACTGCGGGAGGAAAAATATTTTATCATTATTAATCTGACTACCTGGTATATGATAATTATTTTTTGTCTCAGTCACTTCTACTTAAGTTTGTGTACTTTCGTCTGGCTCAGGGGAGGGAATTGTTACGGTACAATCTGAAAACAAATTGTAATGCATTGCAGCTCCTATTGCCCTAGATGAGACTTATTTGGCAGTACTTTGGAAAAAAAATCCTGCTTCACATTGAAGAATTATATCCAGTGCTGAGCACTACACTGCTATACACCAACACTCTCCTTACTCATGTACCTTTTGTGAAGACAAAGACATCAGGATATGTTTTCTAAACCAGTAACACTTTAAAAGATGTTTATTAATTGCCAGCAAAATCACTTAAGAACAGCTTATGGTTAAAATGGTACTGTGAAAACCTCAGTTCTCACCTGCAGGACACTAAGACACAGAATATGAAGACATAAAATATGAAGGAAAATTCCTTCCCATCTGCAGCCACAGGCATTTGATCTGAGGAAGGGTAAATGATATGTTTGTGCAAATGCTCTAAAGCACTTTCACTGCTTAGAGCCATGCAAAGCATGGGTCTCTGCAAAGAGTGTCACTTGGAAAAATAGTGTATTTGATTCTACACATACATAAAAGATCATTACTGAAACTGCTCTCTACTTTCCATTTCCTTCTTACTTGAACGGAGTGATCTCTGAAGAGACCATCCCAAAGTGACACTTGTCATCTGTTTTTTAACAGTTCTAGAATTTCTCAGTAAAAAAAAATCCACCTAGAACAGCTACAACAGTGAGGGAAAACGCTGCCTCATGACTGAAATGCCCACATGGGAATGAGCCCTGCCTGATGCCTTGTACAATCATTTATTTATTTCACTGCATCATAAGGAAAACATCTGAAGAATATTCCAGATTGAAAGGACAACACTGCACACTCCTTTCTTACTGACGCAAATGACAACACAAGCTGCAAAGTGGTGAAGAATTAGGTTTGGTCAGTTACTTACTATTGAAAACAGCTTGGAAATAAGACCCTGAGCATGGCCACTGATAAGATTATAACTGTAACACGACCTAATAAAACTTTACAAGTAAACATTAACAGAGGGTCGGTTAAATTGCAGCCAAATTAATCATTTCTCTCACTTCATAAAACAACACAACCCAATCTTATGCGTTGAAATTTCCCTTCACAGCAAAACATATTTACTATCACCAAGGATATTACACTGGAAAAATTTACTGTGAAAAGCATATTTCCCAATGATTTTCAAGCTTAGACCAAGCTATGGATTTGAATCACTGGGTCTCTGTAGCCCGGCTAACAGAGAACCAGCATTCTCACAAGGCACAGTAACAAAGTTAGTTACAGGGATGGTCTTTCATGAGTACATGTTCAGCCCCCAGTTTATAGTCTCTATTTGCTGTTTTTCTCAAAATTAAATACTTTTTTCCAGCCTGGTGATTAAATAAGTATCCAGCTAACTCCATTTCTAGGTTAATATTTCACTGCTGAGTGGCAAAAGCTGGAATAGTGACTCAGTTTTACCCATTTAGCATAGTATCACATTGGACTTGGCTCACAACAGCATGATCATTGCTTACTTAAAAAATCTCCAGCAGCAGAGCCACAGCAAAAAGCCTTCCAAAGTAAAAATGTCATTCTGTTCTGATAATATGTAATTGCATTTATAAAGCATATTCAGACTTCTTAGCATCAAGTTACATGTGTGGTGACCATCTTACCATTCTTCAATCCCAGCATGGCGCAATAATGCGAAATGTGGAACCACTTGGTTGAGACTTCAAATTCCCTTTGTGACCAGTTAGAGACTTTTTTAAGGACAAGCCATGCCTAAATTAGCAGAAAGGGAACATCTCAACCTCTTTCAAAACAGTCACATCTAATGACACCTCTGAAGGAGTCTGAATTTAAAGGCTGTATAATTTTCATATACAGCAAAAAACAAAGTTCACATCACTTTCCTTGAGGTAGAAGCAAGTCCTTTTTCATGTTGGAGAATACACATGAAGACCTACATGAGCATTGTAGAAATTCTCAATCAAAGTTTTGGGATAAAGTATTTATAGCATGACTGCAGCAATTTATCCAATTCCTAAGGTATTCTGATCTTAAAGTCCACCAGTTGACCCCAGCTATATTGGTACGAAGAAAAAGAGAATAAATACTTCCAGAACTACCAATTCAGACTACTGTATACTGAAAGAAGTAAATTATATTTTGTTTAGCTGCATCTCACCATACACAAAGCTGTGCATGCAAAGTGGCTCTCATTGCTACACAAAAGTATTAGGCCTGGAGGAAAATTAATATTCATGGAACAGCAAGGCCTTTCCAAAAGGATATATAACTGGGAATAGAGAAAACATGACTTTCTGTTGTCACAATTTTGTGTCAAAATCTTGGTTATGAGAATCCCAAAAAAAAGAACTAGGTACTAAACCACATATTTAGGGACTTCTCTGTTCAACTTTTAAGACTGAATTGTTCCACAGAAGTCTATTATAGTCTATGAAATTGACTGTGTAAAGACAACTTTTCCACAGATTCCTACAAAATCCAGGAGTACTCTGCTGCAGCATTTTCAGCATTTCAAGGAATTTAACTTCAAGCATTTCTAGGGGAATGTTCAAGAGTCAGAATACTTAACCTACCCAACATCTCCGTTTTCAAAAAGTCATTATTTCAGATCGGGGTATAGGCAGGTCATTATCTAAGATAGAGAGGATCAAATAGAAAGAATGACACAATTCAGGCAATTTGAGAAACTTCTCTCCTTTTATTATTTTTTTCAAACCGAGATATCTAGATAGGACTGAAAGGCAGAAGAGTGACTAGAGTAGGGTAGCTCAATTCCCTAAACTAAGGGTAGCTTCGCAAACTATTCAATGCCAATAAGAAAGTGGCTCTTAAAGAAATGATAATGAACACTATTTCCATTATGAAAACTAGGACTACCTATTCTTCTACGGTAAAGTGAAATAAAACTATCTGTTCAACTATCATATACAAAGAAGAACTACATCCTTAGAAAAACATTAAAAGTACATCTCACTGAAAATCTACAAAAATTCCATAACAGGCTAGGATGGTCTTCAAGGTGCACCACGCAACCTCTTTCAGCTTCACAGAACTGCGAGGATATGCAGGTGGAGCCAGTTTCTCCCTCTTAGACTTAGGCAACATCAGAACCGCAGTGTCATCACTGGAAGGTGAAAGGCAAGGCAACTCAGAGATGGGTGTTTGCACAATGAATCCATGTGCTGCAGCCTCTTCCTTCTGCAGGAGCAGAAAAGCAGCTTCAGGATTGCCAATGACAAATCTGCAACCACGCAGTATTCACATGGCTGCCATTGGCTGTGAGCTCTCCAAGCACAGCTCTGTGCAGGGAACTCCTCTCAGTGGCTGGACAGCAGCATCCAGAGGCGAAGCC
>VZRM01000660.1:0-14149 GCA_013397955.1 Grantiella picta
GAAATCACCACAGCAGCTGAACATGTGCCAGCATATGCCCAGGTGTGCAAGAAGACCAAGTGCATCCTGGCCTCCCTGGCCTCTCCCAGTCATAGTGTGGCCAGCAGAGCCAGGGCACTGACTGTCCCCCTGTTCAGGACACTGCTGAGGCCAAAACTCAAATCCTGGGTAATTTGTGGGACCCTTATGACAAAAAAGACATTTGGGGAATGGAGTGTGTCCACAAAATGGAACAGAGCTGGGGAAGCAGTTGGAGCAGAAGAAGCAGCTGAGGGAGCTGGGTGGACTTAGCCTGGAGAAAAGGAGGTCCAGGGGGAAACCTTCTGGCTCTCTATAACTCCCTGACAGGACAATGTGGCCAGATGATGACTGGACTCTTTCTGTCAGATAACAAGTAGCAGACAAGTGGGAATGGCCTCAAATTGCACCTGCAGAGGTTTATCATGGAATCATTGAATAGGTTGAGTTGGAAGGGACCCTCTAGGATCATTCAGTCCAGCTCCTGGCCCAGCACATGACAGCCCAACTATCCCATCACGTGCCTGAGCACTGGCCAAATACTTCTTGAACTCATTAAGGCCTGGTGCTGTGACCACTTCCCTGGGGAGCCTGTGGGAGTGCTCAGCCACCCTGTGGGGTAAAAACCTTTCCTTGACATCCAACCTAAATTTTCCCCGATTTAGCTCAGGGAGCCAGATTACGCTGAGCCACTGCTTTGGGGCTTTTGATTAATGTCTATTAATACTATCATTATTGATTATTTGTCAGACGCTGAGACAGCAATAAATCATAAACTTTCAGACCCAGTTTGACCTCTACAGAACAATCTTTCAGCAGGACACATCCCATAAGCACCTGGTTTGAAACATTACTCTTAAACATGAGCAGCCCTCTTCCTCCACAATTCTCAGTCCCCTGAAACGAAAAGCTCCAGAGCTCGAGTGAGCTGATGAAGATTTTGCCCATTCACAAAAGCGCTTGCCTATGACCTCTATGGATGACCAGCAGACACGGTCAGCGGATTGCTTCAGCACAACGCCCTCCGGGAAAGCCTTTTCTCACCTCTAGCAATCACCCTCTTTACTCGTTGCACATCTTCCCCATGCGAGCAGAGTCTCCCACTCTGTGCTTTGGTGGCTTTGCCGAAGCGTGCTGCTAACCCGCAGCTCCCGTTCGAGGTTCCCCAGTCCTGCTCCTTCCCTCAGCCCTGCTCGCTGCCCCGCTCGCCCCGGGCCGCTCCTTCCCCTGTCCGCACGCCAGCGGTACCACGGACCGAAACATGGACAGAAACATCCTGCGGCACAGCCGCCAGCTGCGGCTAAACCGCCACAAGGGCTCCCGAGCTTCTCCGTCATACACACAATTTCCAAATACTGTCACTTAGACGGCCCCTTTCCCGCCAAAGCACAAAGCTCGCACACGGCGGGGCGGCCAGGACGGGCCTTAGGCGAGCGGCACCGCCGGGCACCGCCGAGGGACGAGACCCGGGCTGGGGCTGCGACCGAGCGGCGTCGAGCGCAGCCGAGTGGCGGCGAACCTAGCCGAGTGGCGGGCTCAGCCCAGCCGAGAGGCGAGCCCAGCCCAGCCGAGTGACGCCGAGCGCAGCCGAGCTGGAGGTCCCGGGGCGGTGCCGCCTGGCGGTGGCAGCAGGCGGGCGCGAGCTGTGCTCGGGGTGGCTCTGAGGCGTTGGCGCTGCGGACAGTGCTGCCCGGGCTGGGCTGACAGACTTGCGTGCCCGCGATCTTCCGGGGGCAGTGTTGCTGCTGGCTGGGGGAGAGCGCCCAGCCTGCTCGTGCTTTGAGCTGCTTGGGGAAGCCGGAGGGTGACCGGCTCCTGGCCGTGTGTCCCGGGACATAGGCAGGCGCTAGGCCCTGGAACGGGGACAGGAATGTCCTCTGCGGCACATCTTAACCGCAGGGCAAAAAAGGTGTTAGTCTAGCCTCAGAAATGGCAATGGCTTAGGCATTGAGAGACCACGTATGGGGGAGACCTTAGAAGTTTCACCCCCTAGTGCAGGTGTGTTCTGATTCCGGCAGGGTCCGGGCCTGGGGAATCTGGACCGGGAGCACAAATCTCGGGCTGTTATCCCGGCTCCGGAGCTCTGCTCCGCGGTGCGCCCGCAGCCGTGAAGCGAGGAGTGCCGCTGGGGCCGCGGCGCTCTGCCGGCAATGGCCGCCGGGGGGCGCTGGGGAAGCGGCTGTGCGAGTCCTCCTGCCGCCGTCGGCGTGACAACGGCGCGCGGCTGTGGGAGCCGCTGAGGGCCCTGAGGGAGGGGAGAGAGCCGAGCGACACCGGGAGAGGCTCTGGGAGACAGCCAGAGCGAGACCGGGAGAGAGCCGGAGCGACACCGGGAGAGATACCGGGAGAGAGCCGGAGCGAGACTGGGAGAGAGCCGAGCGAGACCGGGAGACATACCGGGAGAGACGCCGGAGCGACACCGGGAGCGCCTTGGGCAGTGGCGTCACTAGGTGCTGGGAGGCGAGCTACCGGTAGGAGTGGAGTTTCCCCGGTAGGAGTCGCCGGGAGGCCACAAAGCTGGAGCTCCTCTGCTCTAGGACAGGATGGGAGAGCTGGGGGTGTCCAGCCTGGAGAAGAGAAGGCTCCAGGAGACCTTAGAGCCCCTTTCTGTGCGTACAGGGGCTCCAAGAGAGCTGGAGAGGGACTTTGGAAATGGGCCTGGAGTGACAGGGCAAGGGGTAATGGATTCAGACTGCCAGAGAACAGGGTTAGATGAGATACTGGAAAGGAATTCTTCCCTGTGAGGGTGCTGAGGCCCTGGCACAGGCTGCCCCGAGAAGCTGTGGCTGCCCCATCCCTGGCAGTATCCAAGGCCAGGTTGGACAGTGCTTGGAGCATCCTGGTCTAGAAAATGTCTCTGCCCATGGCAGGGGGTTGGAAGAAGATGATCTATCTTTAAGGTCCCTTCCAACCCAAACCATTCTGGGATTCTGTGATTCAAGGAACGTCCTTTTCCAACTGAAATGTTGTATCTTCTCCTGGCTCCCAGCTTGTAGGTGCAAGTTCCTCTGGAAGCGGGCCTGGCAATCAGCTGTGATGAGCGATGTGTTCTCAATAGGGCACGTGTGACATGTTTGCGGAGCAGAAGGCTGTAAACAGATCTTCAAGGCCAAGGTAAAAAAGCAAAGGATTGAGTAAAAGCCAAAGGAGTTGGTCAGTTTGCTGGCTGATGAAGTGACCTCAGGTCATTTTCAGCATTTCTGGTTTTGATTTGTTTAGTAGAAAATGACTGTGTTATCTCCAGCATATGCTCTCTAATGCGTCTACATGTGTTCCCATCTCTTTGTTGTATATCAGGTTATGTTAACTGAAGGCAGAATCATACCACAGCAGTAAAACATTTAGAGGCGTAGTTAGCCAGATTCAGGCATCTCTCACTCTGCTGTTGACTTTTCTGGTAACTGAAAGCAAGGCAACACAATCTAGTTCCTCCACTTTTCTCTTAGAGGAAAAGATTATCCTTTTTTTTTTTCTTTTTTAAAATAGCCTTAGATGAAAATGGTTATGCATGTAGCATGTAGGGTACATTATTTTAACTTTTTCTTTTGCTGTCTTTCCCCTGCTATTTTTGTTAATTATTTTGTTGCTCTTCTCCATTCAGTAGGTCTGAAGGAATTCTAATCGTTGTGATTGTGGTTCTTTGAAGGCCCATTTAGCACACCTTTTGGATGAAAACAGCAAGGTCCTGTAAGAAGAGTAAAAGGCGCACTTTAGATAGTCACTCAGAAATGTCTGCTGATGCTGTGCCATTACCATCTAATTCACAGAAATGTGTTGGAAAAACACCCATCAGTGACTTTACAAAAAACCCACAGTCAGACAGGTAGAGAACAGAAGCATAAACCCCCATTTATATGTTCATGACTATAGGTGTGAAATTGACAGATTTTCACTGGGAATTAGAAACTCCTGAATTCTTGGTCATAGCACTAACAACTTGTAATAGACTGTCTCCTTGCCAAATGTAAATTTAGTACAATGAACTGCTGCCTGTTGAAGTGCAGGCTAACAGACTAATATTTGCAATGGCAGGCATATTGTGTGGCTTTCCTTTTAAAAATAAATTGTCTTTGCTCGTAGCAATCTAGATATCCACCCAGTCTGACACATATTTTTGAGGCTGTATTTCAAAGTAAGTAGTTTACATGATGATGCACTAAGATTATATAATGAACAAGAACAAAGTTAGTACATCCATCCTTTTTTACCCTTAGCTGGATGCTGAATAATGATACATGGATTCTCACTGACCCCAAGGAGCAACATTTGGGCATTTTCCAATGCCCAAGCTGTTGGAAAAAGCACTGGGCGGATAAAGACTATTTCCACATTTTTTGCTAGAGTCTCCTTAAGAGTTCATAGGTTTCTTACCTTTTAAACCTATTATATGTCTTTGTAGTTTACAGGTATTAAATTTAGCATGTATTGCTTTAATGCCACCATAACAGATTTGAAGTTGGGATCTACCCAGGCTTCATTTTGTCTCAGAAGAAGCAACGATTCATTGAATTATAGTCTTTAAAGTTAGAATGATGCTTACGTTTCCTTTAATGTGACATTTTGCCAATTGATGTGAATTACACTATTATGTTAGTTCCTCTTTTGCACATTTAGTACAAATCGAAGCTTTATTCTCTTTCTGTTTCAGGCAACCTACAACTCTTCCAAGGGCATGGAGAAATGTAGACACAAGTTCATCTGAGAAAGTCAGAGGCCTACCTGATGTAGTTGGTAAAAATGGTTTCACTTAATTTTTAATTTGCATTCATAGGAGACATGGTGCATGTAATGGTTTTTGCTGAACAAGGTACAAAATTGTGCTGGTTTGAAAGTAAACCAGAGAGAGAAATTAACCCCACACAAACACCTTGTGAGAGATTTCAAACTGAAGTTACAATTTAACAGATTATAATAAATGCAAGTGTCCCAAAAACCCAAACTGCCCAGCTGCTATACGATGGGGTTCAGGTGGTACATTCCTCAGGGCAGGGAGTTTCACAATGGAATGATGTAATCCCATGAGTCACTGAATATTTTTGGAGTCCCTGTTAGTGGTTCCAGCTGCCTATTCTGCTGGTGCATATTCAGTTCATTGTGGCTCTCTCAGGACGGATGGTGCTGCTGAGTCATTGTAAAGATAAAGAAACACTACTTAACCTTGCAGGGCTTGCCTCTTCTCATTTTAACACCCAGCTTGTATCCTGCGGGTTGGATGTGCATTGCAAACCACCCAACATTAACAGTTTACCAGAAAATGAAGTAGAGGGGCATAGAAAATGTAGTTTGGTTACATCCACATTGGCACTCATGCTCCTGAAACCACGACAAAAATCAAGCTCAGAAACAGCCTGACACATTTTTGACGATTTGTAGGTAATTTGGAAGATGAAGAGCCTTCTAATAGAAAAAAATAGGTGTGAAATTTTCAGTCATTCACAGGTTATGTTTAGATGATAAATTCCAGTTCTGATGTAAGCAGATCTCATTCCTGAAATGATGCAATTTTTTTACATCATACCTGAGCTTAGTTGATAATAGTTCCATGCTATTATTCTTCTGAAAATCAGCAGTTACTAAGGAAATGTTAAAATATGCTCTAGTATGTTTAACCTCCTTTTGCTAAGATTGCACATCCCATTGAAATGAGTTGCACACTGTGAGAGCTGCACAAACTACAGCAGTCATAGTGTAGATTTAGGGATTTATTGTTCATGCATCCCATCTTCAGCAGCAACAGTTCCAGGCTATAGAATCCTCATTTCTTTCCTGGCAGTTCCTGAGGAAAAAAGCAATGACATATTGAAGCACCTGACAGAACAGAGGCAAAAGCGTCACGATGAAGCAGTGACCAAAATGCAGGAGGAGCTGGACTCTATTGGCAGGGTAAGGCAGGATTTTTTAATCCAGAGAGCCTAGAGTGCTCTTCTAAGGTCAGGGCTCAATATTCAAATGATCACACTGACTTACTGTTTTAGGAGATGGAAGCCTCTGTTTTGAAGCTTCAAGAATGCCTTCAGCTAAAAGTGGTGAAATCAGATGAAAAGAGTGAACTTCTGTTTGAAGAGATTGCATCTGACATGGCTTTGGAAGGTTTCTCGTTTGAAGTAAGGCAGCTCAGAGCATTGGCTCACCTTCAGTTGTACCTGCTCTGTGTAACATCTTTTTATGGCTCACTAGAGCCCTAAGTTGTTTGGAGTTTTTTTGTTTGTTTGTTTGTTGTTGTTTGGGTTTTTTTGTGTTTTGTTCAGAGTTTTTCTGGTTGGTTTTTGTTGTTTTTTTTTTAACGCTCACTTTTCAATGAGATTGAGAATAGACTTTTATTGCAGGGTTTGGAAAAATTGTGGAATATGATCTACCAGGAATCCTCAAGCAGAAAGAAGTGGGTTAGGGCAGTGGACAAATCCCTCAAGGACATCGAAAGGAATCGAGCTGTTAAAGTGAGCTAAAGTCTTAACTGTTACTTAAGTATAAGATTATTATTTGCTGATAATGCTGGATGCAGAGCAAAGAGTTGCTTGTTTCCACAGGAGTCAGAGGTCTGCCAGGAGCTCTGTTGTGTGGTGATTGCTTTCTTTTCACCAATAAACTATTCACTCTTTTATACCCACATAATCAGGAGAAGATATCTTTTTCCTAGTTTTAAGGTTTCTTTATTTCATAATTAGCTATAGTGAAGAAGCAAGGAATATGTGAGCTTTTATGTTCCTGTAGGGTTGTATAGGTCAATCTTTTGACTGGTCTGTTATTTTTTGGGGGGACATACCTATTTTGCAGCTGAGAAGGATTATAGGCAGGGCCTAGCTCAATTTTGGTTTGGGTTGGCTGGGTGTCAGTAGCAGACACGTTGCAGTTGTGTAGTCTTCAGCCTAAACTGCAGAAGTCATTGGACATCACAGCAGATGTTTGGATAAAAAAATGGGTAGACCATTGCTTTGCCCTTGTAGGCAAACAAAAGCAGTTTATTCTTCCTGTGCAGCTTCTCCCCTCTCTGTAATGCAGGTATGATGAGTAGGTCCAAGAGTATCACCATTTACCTTTTTGTTGGATTAGTTATGAAAAATGCCAGAGATAACCACATTTGCTTAAATTTTGTGTTCCCTTAAAACAGACACTGGTGGATTCCATTCAGATATTTGAAAGGAAGTTGGTTTGATTTTTAAATTCATGTTGCAGCCTGTCTGCAGAGCACTCAATTATCACAGATATTAAAGAGAAATCAGTTGAGTAATAACAAAGTGGAATGTTTTAGTTATTATTTTTATGAATTGTTGAAAAAAATCAGTCTTTAAGATAGTTAAGTTTTGTATTTCAAAATTTACTTCTCAGTCTGTATATCAACCAGTTGAATTCATTTTCATGGAAAAAATTTTCCTGTTCATGTAGTTTTTTAACTTGGGAAACTGACATTTGAGTTATACTTTTTGTTGTTGCTTTTCTTCATTTTTGTATTGCACAGATAGCAGATGTACTGACCAAGTATACTGTGGAACTGGAGGAAATTGCCTTCTTCTTGGCAGCTGATGTTCACAAGCTCATTAACAATAAGGCCATGGTAAAGGTTTTAGCTGGAGCAAGATAGCAATTTGAATATTCCCAGAATGTCTTTTTTCCCAACTGAAATTCATTCTTTCTGCCTATCAATCACTGAAATATAGAAGAGATTTCTAGTCAGCATGCTATTCTTTATCATTTGTATTCTTTTTCCCCTTACCATAGAAGACACAATTTTTAAATTTTTTGCATGTTGTATGCTGCTTCTACTCCCGGTTTTATTTTTTAATACACAGAATATAAACAGAGCACTGTTGGGTAATAAGAGGGCAACTGCCAAGCTGCTCTTTAATCTAATGAAATCAGAGCTTGAGAAGGAAAAATTGCATCAACTGAAATGGCAAGAGAGAGTCAAGGACTGGAAGCTCATCCAAAAAAACCGTGTAGTTCAGAGTTTCAGGTCAGAAATTTTGCAATCTTATTTTGCAGAATGAATAATACAAAGTGATTAGTGTTCACTTGTGGTTTCGATAAACAGCAATATTTTATCATTTTTTTCTTTATACATATCATGTATGATCCCATATATCCTGTTTCCTTTATACATATAATTTTTCCATCCTGCAGAGAATTTATGGCAAGTGAAGAAATACAGAATCCCCCAAGTGTGAAAACGGAAATGGAAAATATGATAAAGGAGCAGATTGGACTTAGTGAACAGAGACTGAGGGTTCTGCTGGAAATTGGGTATGGCAAAAGTGGGTATAGCATAAAGGGAAGCAGTTCTTCCTGGAGTTAATGAGGGACTTGGCTACAAAATGCACTTTGCTTCCTCTCACTGTGGGCTTGTTAAATTCACCAGTAAGGCAGGGTCTAAACCTATTTTTGTACAGCTCTTTTTAGTGGAAAAAAAGCATTCTTGGTTTTCAGTGCACCAGCTACACTAAATAGGTGGTGATTGAGGGCTAAAAATGTAGAAATGCAAAAGTAAATCTTACTGATGTTTGAGACTTGGTAGAAATGGGCAAAGATGTGTGGAGAGCTAGAAGTTGGTGCTTTTGTCGAGGCATTGTTTCTCCATGGAATTTCATTTGTGTAATAAATTAAGAAAGGAGTCTGGATAGAAATCTAACACTGCTATATTTAGATATCCATCCTGACAACAAGAAGCATTTTTGGGTGCAATGCATTACAATATTTACAGAGAGGTTTTTTTTTACAAGGGATGTAGGAACAAGACAGATTACAGTTAGTGACTTGTCAGGCAGTAAACAGTTGGCCATGAACAACAATCGTCTCTGGTTTATTTTCATTGCCAAGATGGCTGTAAATAAAATAAAGCACAGTTGTATGGATACTCTGATTAATAATTTTATATGTGAAGTACTGACTGGTTTGTATTTTGAGATACCTGACTCTTGTTTCCTACTTTGGTAGTGACTTCTTGCCTCCAACACATACAAAATCTGAGCTAAATGAATGGTACAGAACTCTGCAGAATTTAAACGAAAGTATAGGTAAGTTGGAAAATTATAAAAACAGTCTGGAATTCAAGCAATACTTTATTTTTTTCCAGGCAACAATGAGGCAGACAGTTGCTTTGAAAGTGTATGTTTGTTCTATTCTTTGTTACATGTATTTGCACATATCTTCTCAGTTGCTTTGAGCTGGCAGTAGGACCCAAAAAACTGTCTATGGCATCACTTCCCTTTGGCCAGCACTAACACTTGTGCATGGTGAGATCTAGCAGGAACTGACTTGGTTAGAATTAATCTGGGGGAAATAGAAGGGTAATTTTGACATGGGTCAGTTCTCAATCATTCAGAAATATTCCTTTTTACCTCTTGGAGAAGAAGAGGGGAAGTACTGGAGATGTTTCCTTTCTCTGGGTCCTGTAGTGTGCCTTCCTTCCCTCTGGGTGTTTGCCTTCTCTTGCTCCAGAGCACATCCTGTTGTGATGTTTGCAGCCTGTATGGTAGTAAAGAATTTGCTACCAGCTGTAAATGACTTGCTACTTTTAAGCATAATGACAAACAGATTTGTATTAAAACATCTTGTTTGATGGGTTGTGCCCTGTGGTGGTGTCTCACAGGTGTGCAGACACTGCTGGGTTCTTTTTCCTATGCTGAGATCCAGCACAGGGCCTCTGTCATGTTTCCATTTCACACTGCATTTAAAAATACAGGAATCTTTACCATGGTCTGTTCCACATGATTCAGACACCCATAACGTGGAGTGCATGAAGAAAATGCGCAGCCAGTATGAGCTGGTCCAGGGCAAATGTCAGGAAAAGGTGCAGGACTGCAAGGTGAGTGTCACAGCTTTGGGAATTCTCAGCAATATTGTTGGTAGCCATGGTACAATGTGTCATTACAGTAACTTTTGTCATATTCTGTTAAACCATCCATTTGGTTTCACAGTAGTGTATGGCATTTGTACTTAAAATGTATATAAGCTGTAATAAATGTCAGAAATGAAGGGATTGCTGTCCTACATTTATGTGGAAGATGCAGGGACCCTCAGCCTTTGTGCTAAATCTGTCTTATCTTGGGAAAGAAATTCCATCTCTCTGCCTCAATTTCTCCCTTTGTATCCAATTGAATTGTATTGTTTACTAACACAATGTGGGATCTAGGAGTTTGAATCTTTCTCTGTTCCTCACAAGAAAAGAAACACTAAGTTTAGCCATTCTCTCTGAAAGCCAAACAATATTTGTTACATACATGTCAATTATTTGCCATGCTTTTCATTTAGATGAGCCTGTTGGATATGAACATTTGCTCAGCAGAAGATGTTGAAATGGTGCATTTTGACATGCTTCACGTGACTGAGAAACTAAAACATAGGTTTGAAGAAGAACTGGAGCCCATGGATGTATGTTTATTACATTTATTTTTATCACTCCCTGGGATTAATCTGTTTTTCCTGCGCTCCCACCTGCAATGTCTTCTCCATCATAGGCTGTTAATGTCACATTAGAAAGAGGTCTATAGTGTGACTAAACACTACAAAGAAATGAAGTTTGGTTTGATTCATTCAGAAGAGTTCATATTTATTGTGTTTATTTTTTGTAATATAAATATATTGTATTTTTAATATAATGTCTGAAATATATATTGTAGAGATTAATGACAAATGGTCCAATATGCCTAAATGCAGAGGAATAGATTTAAATGATCTCCCAAATTTCTTCCAATCTGATGTTTTGTGATTCTGTACATAAAAATGACTGGGCAGTTGTTCCTAAAGTGATAGATTGGAGAACGTGATTCTGTGCTTTACAGTTCCAGAATAAACAGAAGTTTTGATACTCTCAGCTTGTAGAATTTTTTTACTCTCCATATAGAAGACACCATGTTGAATACCAGTGGTGTAGTTCCAGGCAGCCATTTATCATGTTACATATCCTCTTACTCATTCATTTCACCTTCCAGCAGTTAAAAAACAACTTTTTCATTTGAATGTTTTTCTTTAGAGTGATTTTAAGGAGATGGCTAAATGGCACGAGCAGCATTGTCAAGGCTTGTACAGCTATTTTCTGGAGGCCATGAGCCTCTGGGAAGTCCATCAGCTCCAACTGCCCCAGCAGGAAGATCTACTTCAGAAGAGCGTAGATAAATACAGATGGGAAGAGGATAACATAATACAGGTATAAACATAAAATCAAGGATGTGGTATGATGTAAAGAAAGGACTTCTTAATGCAAAGAACCCTCTGGAATTCAAAATACCTGCTGTAAAATTAAAAAATGTAATCGCTGACTTTTATATTGGAAGTTCTACTTTTCAGTGTCTTTCTGTGAATGTGTCAGGTGAATTTTTGCTAACTGCTTGATTCACACCGAATGGACAGTCCTGTCTTACACTTGATATGGCAACAGTGATAAAGATCACTGTTGCTTTCTGTATAAAGTGGCTGCAAGTTGCTATTATAAGAACTTATGCAGCTATAGAGTCTGTTAGGATGTCAAGCTCTCATAGTTGCAACAAGCAACTTGGGGTGGCAATGTCAGAGACATTCATTTTCTAGGAAGAGCTTCCTAAGTCATGAGTTTTGCTAAGGTAGCTTCCCTTCTTGGTGTACAATATATGTACATAATTAAATTACTTGAATCCTAAATATTTATGGAGATTTTAGTATATACAAAACCATTTTTACTAGCTTATTTATGTGGCCGCAGATGATGAAAGATGATCTGGATATAATTTTGGAAAAAATGAAAATGGCGAGCTGTGAAGAGCTGAACGAATATTTGGAGAACGCCCTTTCTTCTTTAGATGAAATTAGAACTAGGTATGAATTTTGTAGTGTAAACTTAAAGTAACTTTTGGAAAGCTCTCAGTTACCCTTCTCATTTTTAAGCATTTGCAACTTTTAAAACCATATAAAAATTGGTGTAGTACCACTCTCTTTGCTAAATATCTTAGCAGCCGGTGTGAAGCCTGAGAGGAAGCAGCTTTGTTCTCACACCCAGGAGGTTTTTTCTGTCTGTTAGATCAGAGGCACATTAAAATAGCAATATGGACCTGAGGGGCAGATGCACACACCTTCACACACCTCACAGTGGGAGTATGGTTAGAGCTGTGGGTTTCATTCAAATAATTTAAAAAATGCCAGAGGTAACAGAGCAGGTGTAAATACAATGCCAGGTTGCAGAGACAGAATGTAACCTATCTGAACATTTAACACATACATAAATTGTCTTAACAAATACAATAATTATCTTTGTTTAGGAGACAAAGCAGACATAAATGTAAATGAAAACAAGTGTGAACATTGATTTTTCTTGAATCAAGACTTAGCTTGAACTGTTAGTTTTAATTTTCAAGTAAAAGGAAAATAAACCAGAAAGGCTCAGGTCACAGCTGAGCATGGTGCAGAACTAACATGGAAGACAGTAATTTGACCTCTCTTCTGTAAGCAGAGTGCTTGAGTGGTTCCCCATCCAAAAGGGAGGATGTAAAAGTAAAATATTGTGTGTATTTCTTCACTTTTGTGCATTTATATATTTGTTATGAACTAATCTCTAACAAGCCAGGATTTGATTGTATTCAGTGTAAACAGATCAACAGCAACATTTAGCCTAAAGGTTTTATGAGGTTATGATCAGAAAGTTAGGTTTGGATTTAAAGGCACTGTAGTTACACTTAATTTTATTTCTATACATACTTGAGTCTCTTAAACAGTGACCTTAAATTTGACAGGAATGAGACACTCAAGCAAGAAGTAATGGATGAAGTAATGGCTTACCCAGAAGCTGTTTTGCAGGAATTGATTTCTTACAGCACATCTATCAGCCAGTATTTTAATGTGAAGGAAGTCTTCAAACAGGTAAAAAGAAAATTTCTTCAGGTTTAAAACCTTACTGGTGTATTAATTTTTCACTTCAGGGAAAATTTACATTACCTAGAAAATTTAGATTATATAATCTGAAGTATTATTTTGGCCATTGAATAAAATGCTTTTGCTAGAGATAACAGAGGGAAACCAAAACATTTCTCAGTCCCACATTTGTAGCTCTGTCCTTGCTACAAACAGAATTTTAGGAAATCCATTTGCCTGTTGAACAGAAAACTGCAAGGTAACAGACTTGCATTAATCAATTTGAGTGTTACAGGTTCTTTAGATGGTAAGTCATCTATTGAAGACTATCATATCTTATTGAAATAGATACACATTCAGAAGGGATATGGATTTCTTATAAGAAAGCAAATTCATATTTTAAAATGATGTGGTGGGTGTTTTTGTTGTTTTGCTTTTAGACCTTGCAAGACAAGATAGACTCCACAGTTCAAGATCAAAATAATACATCAACAGTCCAAACAGGTATTTTTGGTTAGTTGTTTTTCAATCTGTATTTCTTTTGATTGTAACCAGTAGAACTCTGCTTTAACTGTAAATAGCTTGTTGAGGCTTCAGAAGCTGAACATACGGTTGAGCAGCAAGCTGAGAGCATTGTGCAAGGAGAGGAAGATCATAGAGTATCCTGGGTTCAAGGGTGTAGGGATCATGAAAGTCCCAACTCCTGGCCCTGCACAGGGCAGCCCAGCAATCCCACCCTGTGCCTGAGAGAATTGTCCAAACCCTCCTTGAGCTCTGGCAGCTTTGGGGCCATGACCATTCCCTGGGGAGCCTGGGCAGTGCCTAATAGCTTTAGATCTTTCTGATATTGTATAGTCATAATTTTATAATAAATATCTAACTATATAAATATCTCTGGACTGCTGCCAGAAGATAAGGATAGCTGTCAAGAATCAGTTGAAGAAACAAACCCAGCTGAGAATCAGGTGATCTTGGCACAGGAAACTGAAGAAACAGAGGAAGAAGGAGATGAGGAGAGTATTTCTCATAAAAGTGAAGAAAGTGAGCATGCAGAACAGGGAGTAAGCATTACTGAGGTAAGTGAACAAGAGAATAAGTTTGAAAGTGAATGCAGTCTTGTCCAAACTAAGGAGGAATAGGAAGTCTATTCACTGAGAATGTGTAGAAAGTCCTTTTTTGCTTAGTTTGTGTACAAAGCACACAGGGCTCTAGACCCTTTTATGGGAAAATGGAGTGTATAAAACAGTTCACAACCATTCCTTCTGATCTACTTTTACCCTTGTAGAAACCCTTTGCATAGTGTATTGGTTTGAAAACA
>VZRM01000661.1:0-14255 GCA_013397955.1 Grantiella picta
GCGTGTCGGGGCTGCTGCGGCGGCTGGAGCGACTGGAGGACAGCCGGCAGCGTGCGGCCGAACTCTTCCGCTGGCTGCTGGTCCCGGTGGCGCCGGCGGAGTTCCTGGGGCGGCACTGGGAGCGGGCGCCGCTGCTGGTGCGGCGGGGGGGCNGCCGACTTCGACGCCGCCCTGCGAGACGGAGAGGTTCACTTCGGCACCCACCTGGATGTGACCAGCTATGCCGAGGGCGTGCGGGAGACGCACAACCCCTCCGGTAGGGCCCTGCCCGCCGTCGTGTGGGACTTTTACCAGAACGGCTGCTCCCTGCGCCTTCTCTGCCCGCAGGCTTTCTCCCCCACCGTCTGGCACTTCCTCTCCATCCTGCAGGAGCAGTTTGGCAGCATGGCAGGGGCCAACACCTACCTCACGCCCCCGGGGACGCAGGGCTTTGCCCCCCACTATGATGACATCGAGGCCTTCGTGCTGCAGCTGGAGGGGAAGAAGCACTGGCGTGTCTACAGCCCCCGGACAGATGCCGAGGTGCTGCCCCAGTTTTCCAGCGCAAACCTCACGCAGGCTGAGCTTGGTGAGCCCGTGCTGGAGACGGTGCTGGAGGCTGGAGACCTCTTGTACTTCCCCCGTGGCTTTATCCACCAGGGCGATTGTCTCCCTGACGCACATTCACTTCACATCACTGTGTCTTCCTACCAGAGGAATTCCTGGGGGGACTTTCTGCTGAAGCTCCTCCCAGCTGCCCTGCAGATGGCCCTGGAGGAGGATGTGGAGTACCGACGAGGGCTTCCCATGGACTACCTACGGTATATGGGAGTCGCTAATTCAGACACAGTCGATGCTCGCCGAACAGCCTTTGTGGAGAAGGTGCAGAGCCTGATAAAGAAACTCGTTGACTATGCACCCATCGATGCTGCTGTGGATCAGAGAGCCAAGTCGTTTATTCATGACTCTCTCCCTCCAGTGCTCACACAAAGTGAAAAGGTGCAGAGTGTCTATGGCTTCCCAGCCCGGTGGCAAAATGGAGGCCCCTGCAATGTTGATATCCTGATAACAAAAGACACCGAAGTACGCTTGCTCCGTCATGGCATCATTAGACTGTGTAATGAAGAAGCAGGTGTGATGCTGTACTACACAACAGAAAACTCAAGAGTGTATCATAAAGAAGAACCAAAGTTCCTTGAGCTAGATCCCGAGTATACAGACAGTATCGAATTTCTCCTGTCTTCCTATCCAAATCACGTCAGTGTGGATAACCTTCCATGTGAAACCTTGGAGGAGAAGATTTCTCTAGCTACACTGCTGTTTGAGAAGGGTATTCTGACTACAAAGAAGCCTCTGGCACAAGTCTAACTCTTTATTTTTTCACAAAATAAACGTACATTTGTTTAGAAAGTGTTCTGTCTTGGTCTTGCCTTATGCCTGCTAGATGTGAATCAGCAGTTCAGGTCTCCATCTCATCTGAGGGTAGAAGGTCTGTGTCATGGGTAGAGAAATCAAATGTTTTGATTAAAATAAGTATTTGTTCTAGGAGCAATTCTGAGTGCCTAGAGAAGGGAATTGGTTATTTTCTTTTCATCAGTCATGTTACTACACCCTAGGTAGCTTTAGGAAGCTAGTGAACTTTCTTCCAGTCTTGTAAATCATCATATTTTCACAGTATTTTAAAGGAGCCTGCTCTGCTGCAGGAAATACTCTTATTATTCATAGGCATGTTTGGTGATGGTCACCATTTTGTGTGCCTTTGCTGTTCTGTGCTGCAAAAATGGTGTGGCCTTCAGGCCCATGCTGTGTTGCAAAGATCTCTTGGTCACTTATTTCCTGAAAGTGGAGCCTGCAGGCAGCTCCCTCTCACTTTGGGCAATTACACCCATCAATGTTGCCCTGCCCTTATTGAATGGTGCAGCGAGATTTTCTCAGGCAAACATAATGTGCTGCATTTGAAATGCTTCAGGCTCTCTTGCTTCCTTTTCAGTCCAGTAACAGAGATAAAATAACCTCCCCCACTGATTCTCCCACAGCAGCCCCTAGCAATTAAATTATTGGTCCTTTCAGGGCAAATGGGGAACCCTCCAATATGGGGGGTTTTTTGTGCTGGGTGAAAAAAGTTTCATTTTAGGATATATCAAGTTACATGAATACATGCCTGGCTGTGTGACCAGTTCCTGTAAATACTGGCAAACCTCTGAAACACTTTTTCTCAATGCTATTTTATCACAGCAGTCAGCAGGTGTGGGATATTCTACCGTTAAAGCCTCCTGAAGTTATACCTGCAAGGATCAGGGCACATTACCCTGGGCTCCTCTGAGCTTTTGGGTTATCCAGGTTTTGCAAGATGGCACCCATGCACTCTTAACTGTCTAGGATTTAAGTGTTTTCCATGTCCCCCAAGATGCCATGCTTGCAAAAGTGCCAGCCTTTCCTCCCTCTTTTGCCTGTATGCTTTTGAAATCTTGAAACGGGCTGTGTAAAATTGCATTACACAAGAACGTGCTGAGGTGCCCTTGGAGCTTTCTTGCTGTGTGAAGCACTAGTGGCTGGACAGATGCTGTTGCCACACTCATCCTCTGACTCCTCTGTCTATTCATCCTCACCAGAGGGTCAGCCATCCTTGCCCCACCATTTATGCCCCTGCTAAATATCTCATTTCTCAGTGGTGCCCTTCCTGGGCTGCTTTGTGTGCTCACCATGCAACCATAAGCACCAGCACTGCAGCTTTGCTGCTTGGGGGCTGTGGTGCACAGCTGCACCACGAGCTCCTTTCTGGGATGGCTGCAAGCACCCCCACGTCTGTTTCAAGTACTTTAATGACAACCAAATACAGCATAAAATCTCCTTAGATTTCTCCTTCCCCTGGACTCTGTTCTGTTGGGGTGGGGCATTTTGATAATTCCCCTTCAACTTTTAATTCCACCAGGGAAACTGCCTATGCCAGACACCTTACACATACTCCTCACAGATTTACATAGGGCTAGCCAGGCACAGAGCTTCTGTTTTCTTCACTGTTCCTTCTGCAGAAAGGTATTTCTTGCTGAGACCTGCAGAGTATACCAAATTTTTTAAACTAGGATGTGGTGGGCCATTATGATTCCAGTAAGAAAAGCAGTCATATATTCTAAGGAATCTAAAAATGCTGTGTAATAGAGCTAACACTAATCTTACATCCCTTTAGATGCTGAGAACCCCAAGCAATGAAGCATTTTCCCACATGTAGCATGTCATGCAGACATGGTCCACAGCAGAGATTGTCCCCTTTCAGTCTTTTAAGGTATTGTAAGATTCTTGTGTAAGGAAACAGCTCTATTTAGCATATCTACAGTCACACAGAAACAGTGTTTGGAAGGGAGTGGCTTTCTACACTGTTTGATAAGGGCAGGGCCACATAGGTCATGTGTCCTGGGTGGCACCTGACTGCGGTCTCCCCAGTAATGAAGACCTGGCTGAGTTTCCTGTAGGGCTTGGGATCTGTGCAGGACAGCACAGGCCTGAAGGCCACATTGTACAGACAGTACAGCACAGGCACCAAAGGCATGGGGCAGTGTCATGTCCTCCAGAGGCCCCACCATGGCTGTTGGAGGGGAATGCTGTAAGGTTCCTTCACACGCTTCCCTCATGCTGAGGGTTCTTTCACAAGCTTCCTTCCAAGCAGTGCAGAAACACAAATGAAGCTACAGGGAGCACATTCACCAATTTTTGAGTCTTGGGGCATAGGAGCAGCATCTTTTTGAAGGATATAAGGATCCTTGAGTATCACAACAACTACATGGGGCACAGAAAGTGGGGAGGGACATCAGCAGTCCCACACATGCCTGTCACTTTACCATTTCAGAGAAAGCTGCAGAAATATTCATCTGGCTTAGCTAGCATCTGCCAGAATTCTCACCTAGGAAAGGGGAAGGATCAAACAGATACACACTGGAAGAGCAGAGGATGGGTATTATTCGTGTGCCATCATCTCAGAGTGACTGAGACATAACAGCATGGGGAGGTTGTGGAGAGGAGACACCTGCATTTTTTGAAGCAGCTTTCATGAATTGTCACCACATGCACACATGTGAACCCTTAGTCTAGAAAATACAAAGAAAAAAGCACTTACTGGTAGCTAACTGTGGTGGGTTGACCTTGGCTGGCTGTTGGATACCCACCAAGCCACTCTTTCAATCCGCTTTAGCAAGAGGAGAGGTGGAGAAACTAAGAGAAAACTTACAGGTCAAGATAAGGACAGGGAATAATTTATCAACTAACATCATGAGCAAAGCAGACTTGACTTATAGAAGATTAATTTAATTTATTGCCAGTAAATAAGGAAGCAGACAGTGAGATTTAAAAACAAAATTTAAAACACCTCCCCCTCATCTTTGGGCAGCAACAGGTACATCTCTGAGCTGGCTGAAACTCCAATATGGCCATATTGGCTCTCTGTCCAATATGGGGGAGCTGCAGTCGCTTCTTACAACCTCTCACTACTAAAATTTTCCACACCAGCTCTAAATAATTTTTCTCTTGCAATCAGAGGTCAAATGGCATCATCATGCTTGCTCTTTCTTCCCTATCATCAGGAAACATTTTGCATGGGAATAGAAAACATTTGTGTGCAGGAGGTGCCTGTCCCTTGTTTAGAAGGAAAAGTAAACATTGTCATCACTTTCTTCACGTGGTTTTGCAACCTCTCAGCATTAGACAATGTTCCCCTCCATGAAGCTTTTCAGCTTGGCACTGATGAGCATTTTCTCCTCTCTATCAGGTGAAGGGTCCAGGGGCTGGCCTGCTCGGTTTCTCCGAAGGGAGTGATGTAACCCTTGCCATGGCTGCCTTCCTGAAGAACATCATGGCTGTTGCTTCCCCAGTGGGAAGCACTCCCATTGTGAGAAGCAATAGGAACATTCCCTGAGACCATTATATTCATTCCTTTCTGTTAACAAGGATTAAAAAAAAAACCACTTTGACCTTACATGAACACAAAGCCAAGATCACCAATACCAACCTTATTGACTATTCTGATGTCCTTCCTGATCCTTTTCAAGCCCCTGGCAACTAAAGCCTGATCCCACTAGAGAAAGCTGAGGCACAGTTCCTGTTCATTGTGGGACAAGATGACCACATTGTCAAAAGTGAGTATTATGCTACTGAAGTCTGCAAGCTTTTGCAAGCTCATGGGAACTTTCAGATTCTCTCCTACCCTGGAACAGGGCACTGGATAGACCCTCCCTTTTTCCCTTTGTACTCCATAGGAAGCCACTCGGTTTTTCACAAGTGGGCACTCCTGGGTGGGGAGCTCAGAGCTTATGCTAAAGCTCAGGTTCATGCTTGGTCACAGATCCAGGCTTTTTTAAAAAAAAAATTAAATGCTAACTAATGTGCAACAAATTATGTGCAAACAACACACAACCTTGAACAACCAGATCTGATAAAATCTGCTACATTTATCAGGTTAAACCTTGTCACAGCTATACCACTACAACCACAGTATCCTCCATGGCTTTACTCATCCATAACTCAGGAAAGAAATGGGTTTGCCTTTTCTGTTCTCCCCTCAACCTTTTTGTTAAAGTATCAAGAAAAGGAATGGTGGTTTTTTTGTGTTAGTCTTTGACAAAACAGGTCGTATGCAAAATGCAGTTACATTCCTTGGGCGGTTTCTATTCTTCTAATACTTGACAGTGCTTTCCATATCCCTGTGGTCTCTACATGCATATGCTATCCTCAGGTCGTAGTGAGCTCTGAAATGGCAATTTTGGAGCAGGCATTTCACTGCTCCTATGATGAATATCTCATTGGAGATATCTCATTGAAAATGGAAACGTCTCTGACCTCTGTGCTGCTGGAAGTGTGTAAGAATGGCTGCTATAGCCAGGATGCTGGTCTGTCTGTGGTTAAGCTTTGGGAAAGGTCATTTGCCTTCTGTGCCTTCTTTACATCTTTCCTTCAGAAGGTAGTGCTCTGTTTCATGGATACTTCTAGCCCGAAGATGTCATGTAGAATAACTTTCTGTTGAATTTTCTGCCATTTTGATCTTGTCCCATATGATGTGCAACATTTTAATCTTTGTTATTGGGATGAGAATTGTAATAAAGAGACTGACATTTGAAAGCCATGGAGCTATTTGTTGTGCTTTGGTTAGAAGCAGGGTTTGCAACTTGACTCCTTTCTCATCCCAGGGTGAAAGCTTGGGATTGCAGAAGTTTGGGATCAAAGGTTGCCCAGGTAGGAAGAGGAGACCATAGAAGACAGACAGATAGTGCCCTTACCTTCAGTCTTCCACTGCTGTTACATCATCAAGCATGGAGGAGATGGACTGTTGCTGAAGTGTCTAGGACACTTTCCCTTAGCATCTGCTCCCGCATATGGTCAAGCCAGTGATCAAATCCAGTAGTGTAAGCCAAGGAGTGTTGTTCTCAACAGCAGGAGTAGTTGCCACACACTGAGGTCTGGACATCAGACAGCATGCCCAAATGCTAGATGACAGAGCACCTCACCTGTTTAGGAGAGAAAGAGTAATCTCCATGATGAACAAAAGACTGCTGAGACTCTGAGCACTTAGTATTTCCAACTCAATGATGCTGAGGATTCCCTTGGCTGTTTCCACCTCTTTGACATCTCTAAGTTGGACATGAGGAGCTTAGAGCATGAGGAACCCCTACCTGCATCTCCCAGGAAGAGTCTGGGAGTTTAAGGAAACAGCTCTCCCTCTGCAGTTCCTTTTGGATCAGAAGATCCATCTCTGCATCAGACGGCCTGAATGACCTTCTGTAAATCCTTGCAAAATCCATTAATAGAAGAGCCAGATGTTTCCTGACCTGCCTAAGGAGTCTGTAAAAGTGCTCCTCCCTTACTGCTCCTACATCTCTGACCACTCTGACCATCCTTCCCAATGCACCTGGCTGTGCAGCTGCCTAGGCTGGGCAGAGCCTAGTAGAGACATAACCCACCTCATCCATGCCTTGGGGTAACCAACATAGAGACAGCGCCAGGAAGGAAACAAGAAACGTCACCAAAACTGCGGGAAAAACAAACTCTCCAACAAATACGTTTACTGTTAGAGAATTAAGGCAGTACTTTATTCTGGCCAGGATGTGCAACAGATATCACCTCATCCACATATTGCCCGGGTTGTGCAGAGAAAATCATTCCATCACACACAGTTCTTTACTAGATTTTTCACATATACAGTCAAAACCCAGAGAAATATATTGGTTCAATTTTCATTGGTCCCAAGATACACTATTCTTAGTATTTGTTTTCCTATTGGTTATTGATCCGTTCACCTTCGATGCTAATTAGGTTCTCATTCTTCGATCTTTTTCCCTGACCAGTTGTCTCTGACCATGCCAGGGGTGATGTCTGGGCGCTGATGTTCGTTAAAGGTCGCTTATCTTTCGTGTATCCTATGGCAGCTCCCAGTCCATTGAGATGTTAAGCTCATCACGCCTTGCCCAGGGAACACAGTCTCTGGAAAAGAAACTTCCATTCCCCTCCCACTGGGCGAAGACGAACAAAACCTCTAACTAAGGTTATATAAAAATTTTAAACGTTGTATCATTTGCAACAGAAGCAACGGCGAGCTAGTGCTGGTGCGGCTTCTCCCCGCCTCGGCTGGGGCTGGCCCTCGCTGCAGTCCCTCGCCTGAGGGGCACAGCACAGCTCGGCCGTGCTGTGCAGAGCTGTCCCATCTGCGTGCGCTCAGTCCCACACCGGCCCTTCCCTGTCCAGTGAATTCCGACTGCGATTCTTCTCGGTGGCCCATCAACATCTCTGCTCCTCCTCTCCGCAAGTCCGCTGCCAGCAGCCACAGCCCGGCCCGGGAGAGCTGGGGGGGGACACCGAAGAACTCGCCGGCACCCAGACGGGTTTCAAGTATTCAGTAGCCTTTGGCGGAACCCTCCCACAGCCGGGGCAGGCAACGGGAGGGAAAGCAGAAGGGGAGGCGAGGAGGCAGGCAGGCTGGGAAGGAGGCGGGTCGGCTTGGAAGGAGACGGGCAGGCAGGGGAGGAAGCAGGGAAGCGGGGAGGCAGGAACTTGGCAGGCAGGCAGGAGAGAAGCAGGCGGGAGGGCAAGGGAGCTGCCGCCCTACTCCTCCCCGCTGGGGCGTGCCTTTGGCACTTCGGGCCCGAGGCCAGCCCCTGTTCCGCGAGGATCTGCCCCGGAACCCGCCCCCAGAGTCGGGAGCGACTCGGGGCCATGTGGCAGGTCAGTGCCCGCTCCCTGTGCCGGACCAGCTCCCACGCCTGGCAGACGTGGCTGCCCTGGCCTGGTCCCGCACCTGCAGCCCCACGGAGCCGCAGCCCCGCGTGGAGCCCCGGGACAGCCCCCGCCCGGGGACTCTCCTCCATGGCCCCTGCCATCCGCCTGTCGCCCGCCACCCGCAGCCTCTTCGATGAGCCGCTGGCCATCGCCGTGCAGGGTCTCGGCCCGCGACAGCAGGTCACGCTGCGGGCGTCCTTGCGGGACGAGAAGGGAGAGCTCTTCCAGGCCTGCGCCCACTACCAGGCGGGGGACGACGGGGAGCTGGACCTCGCCCGCTGCCCTGCGCTGCCGGGAGGCAGCTTCTCCGGCCTGGAGCCCATGGGGCTGCTCTGGGCTTTGCAGCCCCAGAAGCCTTTCTGGCGGCTGGTGAAGCGGGACGTGCAGAGCCCCTTCCTCGTGCAGCTGGAGGTGTTTGAGGGCCACGGAGAGAGCCCCGGGCGCCTCCTGGCCCAGGCGCAGCACGAGCGGGCGTTCCTGCGAGACGGGGTGCGGAGAGTCCCGGTGCGAGAGGGGAGGATCCGGGCGACGCTTTTCCTGCCCCCCGGTGAGTACCGGCCGCGCCGGTCTCCTGCTCCCAAGGTGCTGTATCTGCTTTTGGCCCCGCATTCCCACGCCCAGAGCCAGACCGCCTCCAGGCTCCCGTGGAGCCCCGTACCAGGCAGAGGACAAGGGGGAGCTCAGTCTCGCCAGCAGGCACGGGACACTCCTCAAGGAGTGGCCTGATCAGCCCAACCAGCTTTGACCTACTGGCCGTAGCCTTCACACAGAGCAGCTGCATGTGGTGAAGCACATGTTTGTTTGTATATTTGACTTCTATTGGACATGAAGACATTGCTTACAGTACACTGTTTGTTCCCAAATGCCGTGGGAATTTACCTCAGCCAGTCTTCAAGGTACCTTTCCTCTACCTGGCTGTTTTCCAGGAAATTCAGATTGTAATTCTTTTGATTAAGTGGAATATTGCTCTCCTAAACTGTAGAGTTTAAACGTGCTGCTTCCCTTTCCAGTCTCTCCACAGATCCTGACTTTAGTAATGTCCTAATTGCTGTAGCCCATCCTGCCTTTTGCTGCTACATTTGTCCCCAGTTCTTCCCTGTTTGTGAGCAGAAGGTCAAGGAAAGCATTGGACAGATTTGCACTGGCCTTATTTTTGTCAGAAAATAATGAAGAGGGTCTGTGAGGTTTTCAGATTGCCTGACAAATGCTGTGTTGTCCTTACAGCAGCTGTCCAGATTTCTGCTAGCTGTCTATAGGAAACCTCATCTCTTGCATTCCCTCGATTCTGTAGTAGCCACACCCCCGCCACATCCCACCTTTCCTTCCCCCGTGATACAGAGGCTTTCACCAAGTATGTCCCTGGAAACCCGTGTACTCAAGGAGCTCTATGTAGCACGTGCCTTCCCCTCTCCCCTTTCTTTCCTATCTGACCTGGATAACTCTCCCATGACAGTGCTAAAATCATACATGTTGTCCCATCCAGTGTCCTGGGCTTTTGGCTGCTCTGATTTCATCTGACTCCTTGAGGCTGGAGGTGAATTTCTAGTTCTTGCTTGTTGCCAATCTTTGACATGTTAGTCTGCAGGCACCTGAGGAAAGCCTCACCCTCCCTCCTGAGGAGGAATGGAAGTCTCCCTCTTGGCCTCCTCCTTTCCATACTTTGTTAGCAGTTTGCAGCAATCCCTCTCAGCTCTGGACTCCAGTCCCTGTCCCCTGATGAACCTAATGTAATGCTTCCCTTACCAGGTAAGCAAGACTGGTTTCAAATACTTTCTTCTCTTAATCCGAGAATAAATGACTATAGCATATTTATAGTGAAATTGAGAAGCTGGGACCATCAGAAGATATTTTTGGATCAGTCTTCTGAGAAATACATGAAGGAGAAGCCTTCTGGGCATTTTTGAAGCAGAGCTTGATACATTTGCAGTGAATTTACACCACCCAGAGGACTAGTTGTGACTGTCAAAAGATCCCTTCTCTTCCAGCTGCATGTTCCCTGATGTTATCTAAAACATTAGCAGGCCTGCTAATTTGTGCCAGTTTGTTTCATTTTGAAGCAATGTAGCCATTTAATTAAAAATGTCACAGTAATTTAGGACTCTTAATACCATTCTGCTGATCAATTTTTTTTTTTTTTTTTAAAGACACATTCCCAGGCCTATGAATTTGGAATACAAATTTAGAATTGTGGGTTAATGTGTCCTGTTATGTGTTCTCTTGCAGGAAATGGCCCCTTTCCAGGAATTATTGACTTGTATGGAACTGGAGGAGGACTCCCTGAATACAGGGCATGCCTGCTGGCCAACTACGGCTTTGCTGTGCTGGCTCTGGCTTTCTACAGCTATGAAGATCTCCCCAAAGAGATGAAGGAATTCCACCTGGAATATTTTGAAGAAGCTGTAAACTATATGTTACAACACACCCAGGTTGGTTTGTTCATTGACTCTCACTACAGTGAACTCTCATTAGTTAGGTCCTGTCAGACTGCAGATGGGGCAGAGCTGCTGTGCTTAAAATAGCATTGCTGTTAAGTTGGCTGTAATTAATTTGTTTTATATCTTTAACTCCCATTACAATGGCTCCCTGGCAGATTATTCCAACTCCTCCTTTTGAACTGCCCAGGTGAAACAGTGACACATCAGTCAAATAGTGGTGATTTCTACTCCATTCAACCCGGTGTCATAACTAGGGTGCTAGTTGCCTGGAGGCTTACTGGACTTGCAGCGGGGATTTTAGATTTATGCTCTGTAGAATGTCCTTCAGAACTAAATGTCCTTTTCAGCTGTGGAGCACCTTCTGTGATCCAGGTCTCAAGGAAACCAAGGAAACTCAAAGATGTCCACAATACACATTTGTTGCTGTGTATTGTATAAGCTGTTAAAATCACTCCAAATGTTGGTATTTGATAAGTGTGGGTTTGAGTTGCTAGTTGTGCACTTAGGGATCCTTCTAATTCAGGACCTCTTGGAAGAGAACCCTGCTCAGTTCTGCATCTCTTTACAAGTAGCTGTGCATGACAGTAGCTAGAATTGCACAAAGCAACACTTGGTTTCTCTGGAGAATGAAAATAAATACCTTCCTCAACCTCCCAAAGATAAGTAGTTGTTAGGGTTTTGGCTGCTTTTTGGTCACCTTAACCTTAATTGCACATGCCACCTCTGCCCAGAAAAATCTGAAAATTGTCTCCCCCAGCCTTTTTTTTCCCCTGAGAGCACTACAGTACCATTGCCTCCCATTAACACCTCCAGTGCTATTCTCACCATGTTTTAAATGTGTTGCAAAGTTTCAGCCATATTTTCTAATTTCCCCCTTCCCATGTTTCAGAGTCAGTGGGTTTAAAGCCTATTGCACTGGTGATAAGATACAGAAGGTATTAAATTTTGATGCTGTCTCAGAGCCTATTTGCCCCTGAGAGTCTTTGGATATTGAAGCAGTTGTGGTACTAGCTAACCTTCTTCTAGTATCCTTAGAGGATTTCAGTACCCAGTAAGGTCATTTAACTTTCCTATTCTAGTTAATTTGTCTTGTGTAAACGGAAATTAAGATAACCTATTCTAGATTGACTCCAGAGGACTGTACAATTCTCTTAGAAAAATGGGTTTAATAGGTTACATTTTTCAGGTAAATTTTAATAAGTAAGCTACCTCAGACTACTTCCTGTGAGTTAGACACCAAGCATTCTAGAGAAGCAGAGCAGCTCATGTGGAGCCTGCTACCCCACATAAGCTTCTTAATAGGGGAACCTTGAATATAGGAAATACATTAACGTAAGTGATGACAATATCATAGTCATTGCTGACTTCGAGCATTTTGCTGTGAAAGAAAGCAATTGTAGAGGAGGTGTCCCCTGCTCCTTCCCTCTACCTCTCTCAATTGCATTATAAACAAAGTGAATCTGGGACTGTGCATTTGCAAAGCACAGCTGTACTCTCTTGCTTCAGCACTGAACCTTGTAGCTTTGTTAGGATGATGCTGCAGTCTCAGTAGGGCTTAGGATCATAAATCGAGCACAGAACAATGCCCAGGATCCCTCAGACATGGGCCCTGGACACAGGACCTCAGATGCCTATACTTGGTGTCCAAATTTGGGAGAGACACAGCTGCAAATCTGCAAATGTGGCAATATTTTAAAGAAGGGGCATGCCATGGTTCATTGCTTGTGGTTTCTTTTCTCTCACCTCCAGGTTAAAGGACCAGGAATTGGTTTGCTTGGACATTCAAAGGGGGGTGACCTGTGCATTTCCATGGCCTCCTTCCTAAAGGGCATCACAGCCACTGCCCTTATCAATGGCTCGGTGGCAAATGTGGGTGCAGTGCTCCGCTACAAGGACATCACCATTCCGCCCCTTGGTATCAATCCAAAACGCATCAAGGTCGGAAAGTCTGGGATTGCTGATATCGTTGATGCATTGAACAACCCACTAGAGGGGCCTGACCGGCAGAGCTTCATCCCTTTGGAGAAGGCTGAGTGTTGCTTTTTGTTCATTGTTGGCCAGGATGATCACAACTGGAAAAGTGAATTCTTTGCAGTTGAGGGGAGCAAACGTTTGCAAGCTCATGGGAAGGAAAAGCCTGAGATAGTCTGTTATCCTGGCGCAGGGCACTACATCGAGCCCCCTTTTTTCCCGATGTGTGCAGCCTCAATGCACTTGCTGTTTGGCAAGCCTGTGATGTGGGGAGGGCAGCCCAAGGCACACTGTGAGGCACAGATAGATGCTTGGCAGCAGATCCAAGCTTTCTTTCGTAAACACCTCACAGGCAAGCCATCTGGAACATCCAGTAAGCTCTGATAGGAATTAAGTTACTTTACAGATGAAGATGCTGGTGTTTCAAGTTTGTTTTGTTAAATGGCTCATAATGCGAACAAAGAACATTAGAGAATAAGCTTTGGCTTTCGTAGAGGATGATGGTGGGCAAAAGCATAAAAGCTGCTTCCTTTTTACACTTTCCTCTAAGAGGTCTTGGGCTCTTGTTTTGTGTAGTATAGGGTTACAACTTGTGGAAAACAAATGGTGGTAAGGCTGTGTCTGCTTTGAGTGTGAACAGAAGTGGTAGGTAACTCATTCAAGCTGAGAACTGGGATGAAAATGTGCCTTGGCCTTCTCAGAGGAAACATATGCCATTGCCCAGCTCAGTGTTCTAGGTCCAGTATTCTAGTTTTTCTGGAAGCAGCAGTTCTCTCTTCCTGCCACCAGTAATCTTTCTGTTCTCCCTGTGCACCTCTCCAACACCACTAAAACGCATCTGCCTTAACAATGTCTAATATTTTACTTATCAAATGCAGCAACACTGTGCCAGCACCCTCAGGTAACACTTCACATTTTTAGGCAACACAGCCTGATGTGGCATTCTGAGCACATGCAGTCGAAATGAGACATTTAAACAGTCTGTGAAAGTTCATAAGCTTGAAGAAACAACAGAACGGGTCCTGCTGGTCGTCATCCTGAGGCCGCTCACAGGTGTCTCCTCAGCATGGCTGGGGGTATGGCTGTGGAGGTCCGCAGCACAGTCGGAGCTCCCTGCCTGTACATTCCCTAAATGCCTTCTCAGTTGCCTGCTCGTGAGGGCTGCTGAGAGCAGCCCGGCTGCGGGGCTGGCGCGGCGGCTCCGTGAGGCCGAAGTGCTGTGCGGGCCGAGGCGGGCGGGAAGGGGCGCTGAGGCGGCTGGCCTGCTGTGGCGGAGCGGGGCTCCGGCTGCACGCCCGGTGTTCTCCGAGCGGCGGGGTGAGCGCTCAGCGCCGCCGGGGATCGGCAGTAACGTTTGGCACCCAAGCGTGGCGTTGAAGGAGAAGGCGCTGGATCTTGCCGGCGCATTTGCACTGTGTATCCGNCATCCAGCCTCGGCTGAGGCCCGCGCCTCAGGCGCCTTTGTGCGTTTTGCACCCGCTGTGCTTGTAATGGATTAAAGTGACATTTTAACCGCTGCCCACGGCTCGCTGCACCACTCGGTTGGATGGCTGGGGGGAGGCGGGAGCGGCCGGGGGCTGGCGGCCTTTCCGGGGGCTGGGGGGCGGGGGGGGG
>VZRM01000661.1:14550-94989 GCA_013397955.1 Grantiella picta
GATGGTCAAGGCCGAGGTGCAGAGGTTATTCACGGCTCCTGGCGTGCGGAGGATCCGGCTGAAGGAAGGAGTCGTAAGGGGCTCCCTTTTCCTGCCGCCGGGTGAGTGCCTTGGCCGAGACCTTGGCCCTGGGCCGGCGGGGCCCCCCCGCCTTCTCTGACCAGAGCAAGGAAAGTTTCGTAGAACAAATACATAAAGAGGCTATCACCGCGGGAGTCCACGTTCCCTGACAGCCGAACGCCGCCCTGCAGACAGGTGGCCCTGCAGGCTTCAGGAGACACTCCAAAGTGCTTGTCGCGACAGGGCCTATGCGGGGCTGCCCCGCCTGGTCCTTCTCGGCGGCACCGGGCAGGGCGGGCACGGGCGGGCGGCGCGTTCGGGAAGGGCCAGAGCCAAAGGAGAACGGGTTCTAGAGTTTACTTCATTGTTGTGCTCGGCCTGCGGCTTTTCGGTAGGTTTGATGTTTGCTCTGGAGTACCAGAATCTAACATCCGGAAAAGCTCATGCGCTTCATTGTGCTGAATCTCCCAAGGATTTTATCCTAAGTAGGATTGAATAAAAAAGGTATTTTTCTTCCCTGTGAATCACAAGCCAGGAAGCAGAGCAGCAGAAGAGATTCTAGAAAATACATATATTCCACCTGTTACACTGGAGCCAAAGCTAAGTTGGTAGTTGGGTTATTTTTGTGGTGTAAAGACAAAATAGATTTACGAGCAAGTTCTGCCTATTCTGCTTATAAGATGGTTGTGCTTTATGATGTGTGATATTCTGATGGTCTGTGAGTGGTGTTGGAAAATGAAACCTTTCACCAGTGATTGTGTTTGTACACTTGAGCTATGATTTCTTGTACTTCCCTGAGTGTTGTGATACTGGAACTTCCCTCCACATTACCTCTAATTTAAAACTACTTCGTTCAGGAACTCCTGTAAGTATCCCTACAGTTATTAGGTATTTCAGTATTTTCATTGAATGATTTCCAAACCAATGATTTTAAAAATCCATTTAGATACGGATCCAAAGTCCACTGAAGAAAAAAACAACAGAGATTGAACTTTGAATTTCAGATGTTTAGTCAGCATGCTGGATTTTCCATCCCTGAGGCATTGTTTTGATGTATCCTGCCTCAGAGGATGAGTTTGATTTCTGCTGAGCTCAATGGGAATCCAGAGATCTGCAAGATGAAACTGCATTTTCCCCCTTGGGAAGGCTGGCATTGTAATAGTGTGGAAAAGTCTGGAATCATTGCTTAATGATATTGGCATCCCTCATGATGGAGGATCCAGTTACAGCATTATTACCATACCCTTCTTTGCTCTAGGGACAAAAAGATGTTAATATTTTTAAGATAGCGGTCTTAAATGTGAACCATTCTTAGTAAAAGTGAGAGGGCATGAGTGGGCTTATGTTGTAATTTTAATATGAAAGCAATTTCTAAATTCAGGCATAAGAGTTAGTGATGTGGAGGTTGGTTTGTTTTAAATGTTAGTAAAGTTGTCTAGCCCATTTTATCCTGCTTTTTACTGCGTCATGCAGAAACCGTATACTTTGGCATGTGTAGGCACTCAGGTGGTCCAGGACTGTTGTGCAAGTTCAAGGTTGTCTTCATGAGAGAGTAACACATTCATGTTTGACTGTGTTCTGATGACATGCTCTTGCTAGAAAATTTTCAGGTAGGGGTGGTGAATGAATACCTATTTTCTAGCCATCTAGGCTGGCTGCTGCTAACTAAAGGTTACTGTTGATCTTGGCATTATAATAAAGTTATCCCAACCTATTTTCTCTCAAGTAGAATATTGAACTTCAATGAAAAAAAGGATCAGAACTGAAAGAGAAAGATCCCAAAAGCATGTTGCTAATGCTTTAATTTAGGTTTCCACCATTTAACATGCCTTACACAAAGCTTCCTTAAGTGTGTTGAAATGCTGGACACCCTTTCTTTAGCTCATACAGGTAGCGTCAGAGAGTTAACATACTCCTGTGCTGAGGTGGTTGTAGTGAGCTAGATCAGGGCACATCAGAGGTGACATCTGGTGGCCGGGGGGAGGAAAAAAAGGAATTGCTTGACTGGGGTCTTTAAAACTCCACGAGGTAGTATCCTTATCTTTTTAACCTGACATCTCCTGGCTTGGCATACAAATATATTACAACACGACCTTGGCTCCAAAGGCATGGCTGTTTAAAAATGCGGTTGTGATTATTTCTGTGGTTTGGTGGGACAGATGGTACACGTGTGTGCATGCTTATTTGTACATCAGCTATGCACACACATCCACACCCATACAGCTCTCAGTTCTATCTTCCATCTTGTCACATCTGCAGGAGCAGTTCTCCTACCAAGTCTTGAAGTGCTGATGTTGAGATAGACCTAGTAAGTCCAGTTGATTTTAACAATGGGTGTCTCTTAGTCATGCTTTGCTCAATGCAGTTTATGCCAGAGTTTACGTAAGTTTTGAAGCATTTACTTCAAGGGCTCAGTGCTCTTGCCTCATTACTCATGAGCTTGCACCTGCTAATTAAGATGTGACTTTGTGGCAAAATTGCTGACTTGGAGTATGATTAGCCTGAGGGCAAGAGGTTAAGACCACTGAAAAACACATTGAGAACAGCTGGTTTTCGGCTTTCTCAGAAGCAGACCTTCTACATATTTTTACAGGAATGTAAGGACCGATTCTTAGTTTGAAATAGCTGAAGTGGGATTCAGCACTGGTTCTTTTAAATCTCTGCTGTGCAAATGGAAAAGTAATGACTATAACAGCAAATGTCTTAAGCATTCTGTATTTTGTTGTTCACTCTTCATCAGATATTAGTTACTGTTTGGTAACTTCTCCTCTGTACCACTTTTCTTTAATACAGGGGATGGCCCCTTTCCAGGAGTGATTGACATGTATGGTGATGAAGGAGGCTTGATTGAATTTAGATCCAGTCTCCTGGCTACCCGTGGTTTTGCTGCTCTTTCTCTTCCATATTTTGACTTTGAAGATCTTCCTATGGTCTTGAAAGAACTCAAACTTGAGTACTTTGAGGAGGCAGCAAGGTTCCTACAACGTCACCCAAAGGTGAGTATAATGAGAGATCTTTTGGGACTAGGGAGGATTCAGCAGTCATGCCCAAGTGGTGGTGTTTTTTTTTCTTAAATATTTGAGTATCGGTTTCTGCTGGGCAAGCTTAGACCCAATAGTGAAAAAATTGTAGACCTGCATAGGTGGCTCACGCATATGACTAGGGAGAGTGAATTTCTTCCAGCACAAACTGCCTGTTAAATAAATTCATGGTGGAAGCTAGAAGATTGCTGATCATTAGGATAGTGAAGTGCTGCAGCATCCTCCAAACAGGACCAGTGGCGATAAAAATACTTGGTTTGTTTGGGTTTTTTTTAACATGAAAGCAATTAAGAGAGGATGATACAAAACTGCCCGATAGTAATTAAAAGAATGGATTTGATGACTTGGGATGTTGCTTTGAGTTTTACTTTCCAGGTTAGAAAAAGACAAGACAAATGCGTCTTATCTAGTCCTTCAGATGTACTTTAAGATTACTTCTTTTTTCTTGAGACATACAGTAGACTGTGCTTGTTTCCTGCTATCTGTTATAGGAAAATGAGAAAAAAATTGCATTAACATATGCAGTAGGGACCAGCTAAGGATCGAGTGATGGTACATCTGTGTATTTTTTGTGGGGTTTGACATCTCTCAGTGTCTCTGAAAAATAAGACTGTAAACAGAAGGAGGAGCCTGGGTCCAGACTGTAGCTTTCCAATAGGTCACATCAATAATTAACCTAAGCTTTCTTTTTCTTTAATAAAACAACTCCAAAGTCATTTAATGGCTAATCCCATTATATTGCATGCTTCCCTTATTTCTTTCTTCCTCTCTTCTCCACCCCCAATCTTTATCTGAAGGTGAAAGGACCAGGAGTTGGAGTGATTGGGACTGGGAAAGGGGCAGAATTAGCACTCTCCATGATCACCTTCCTGCCAGAAGTAGTGGCTGCTGTCTCTATCTCCGGCTGTAGTTCAAACACAGTTGCAGACCTCCATTATGGTCAGATGACTCTGCCTGGGCTGCGTTTTGATATGAACAAAGTCAGTGTGTCTGACACTGGTGTATTTGACATTTTTGAAGCTCTGGATGACCCATCGAAGCCTGCTAATTCTCCTTGCGTGATCCCCATTGAAAAAGCAGAAGGTCACTTTCTCTTAGTGGTAGGAGAAGATGATCGGATGTGGAAGAGCTCCTTATATGCTGAGCTGGCAATCAGGCGTCTACGCCAGCATGGGAAAGAGAACTTTGAACTCCTGAGTTATCCAGGAGCAGGTCACCGAATTGATCCTCCTTCTACTCCATTTTGTCAGGTAGCTATGGATCGTGTTTTAGGGGTGCCAGTTCTGGGGGGTGGAGAAAGCAAAGCACATGCCTATGCACAGGAACATTCCTGGAGAAAGATTCAGGAGTTTCTGCACTTGCATTTGGGATGAACACTTAAGCACATGCAAGCTGTTGCAGACCTGCAAGGACTGAACTTGAGCCAGCAAAATGACCAGTGAATTGGAGGGATTTACTGAGACAAGCTTTGAAATATGAAAATAACCAAATGACTACTTAATTACAAGTATAAATCAAAAAAGAAAGGGATTTATTTGGAGAAGCCTAAGTTAATTTAACTAGGTAAACAGAGGAGAAGTGAAACAATAAGTAGGCAGCACTATGGTACAAATTTGACAGCTCAAAGTGGTCATGATATGAAGAAACAAGTACCTCAAAAGTAGGTACCACCTTGCTTGCAGTATTTACGACTCAATGTTAACACCTAGCCTGCACCCTCAGCAATGACAGACAGGATTATACCTCAGGAATGATGGATGATAAACTTAGACATCCAAATCATGAATGTTTCTGGCTTCGAGTCCTAAGTTACCTTAGCCCAGAACTCTCATATTTAAAGCCATATACGCTTTGGAGATGTTTTCCATTTACATGAAGCTGGAGATACCTACTTGAAATGAGACTCATATACTTAGCATACCTTACATTGTGGTCTTCTGGTGACACAGTCTGTTTCTTTCCAACAAGAACTACATGCTGAATGGGAAAATGAAGAGTACTTTTCCTTGTCATCCAAGGAGCATGGCAGCACTACCACTGTCTTGTATTGGGGATGTACCTGTCTGTTCCTGTAATGTCTTGGACTGGTATTTGACACTTTGAGTATTAAGTTTCTGTTGGACAGATTAGACCATGTCTAAATGCAGCCATTATGGTAGGGATTAACTACTTGTGGAACTCTTTAGTAGTGATGTCAACAGATACTGACAGCTGTTCTTTGGGAGGAGGCAGAGTTGGGAGACAGAAAAACTAGCCTCCAGATTTAACCTGACTGTAAAAAGCTGTCACCTTATGGTGGTGATTAACTCAGAATCATACCAAATTAGCAATGCCCTCAAAAAAACCACCCAAAGCCAAATCTAGGATAGCTTTTCCATGACTGCTCAAGATTTTTCTTTTTTTCTTTTTCATTCAAGTTAATTTTTGGCTAGTGCTTTCTTTTCCCCCACCATTCAGGTAGAAAGAAACAACTTCTTCCCAAATGAGTTGATCTTTCAAGAGTCTTGCTGAAATCGTGTCAGTGCTAAAGGCCTGTTTATTGAGGGCCTCTATCAACACAATTTCTCCTTCCAAAGTCATTTTGTCAGATCAGTTTGAAAGCTGCCCAGGAAGATACAAAAACCTTCATTAGTGGTACTTAGTTTTGCTTTGCTCTCAGGGATCTTCTCTTTCCAGTTAACTGTCATCATGCTGCTGCTCAGGTCTCACTAGCTTTCTGCAACTCTTCTTATTCCCTATAATTTCATTGACATCACATGTTCTTCACACACAATCAACACCAACTGAACAATTTATCCATCCATTCTTTACAACTGGAGCTCCATCCTGCTAACTTTACACAAGATGTCTTCATGCCTGGTCTCTAAACTCCCTCACCAGCTGAAAAGGTTTTTGCCAAGTTCTATCTGGTGCTTCACACTCTGCTAACAATAGCAGCCCCAGTAGTCCAGGACCAGAGCCTGCTGTGATGTGCTCCTTGGCGTGACCCATACCTGGCACCTTGCCTTTTTTTCCGACCTCTTTCCAAGTGGCATCTGTAGAAGAAAGGGTTGTCTGCTCTCTGAGGGTTCCTGTTTGTCAGTCTGCCTCATACTGTGCCTCTTCAGTAGAGGAGGAGCTGTTATTAATTGTGCAAGAGCAGCACCTCCTCTATCCCTGTTTTGTCACTCTCACAGTGCCAATACCTGTGTCTCCACACTGCAGTCCTACCTCAGCATGAGCATTGCTATGCAAGATTGCAGTCTGGAGGTTCAGGAAGTAAATGTTAAGTTGTAAATAAACCAAAAACCATGTAGGTTAAGAGTTCTCAGACTTGATTTCTAAAGCACAAGCCTTTAAAATAATTCAGTATAAGATTTTGTCAGATATATGCAATTTGAAAGTGAAGTAAAGTATTTCCTTTATTAAAAAGCAACCATATGTAAGAATTTGATGTTACGGATTTGCTTGGAAAAGTGAATGATACTTTGTTTAAAAAGGAGAAAAAATAAAAAGAATGTGATTTTCCTGTGAAGAACCTTTTGTGAATGAGTCAGGGTTTCCTGGACAAAATAATTAATAGAAGCACCTGCTGAAAACAAGACAAGTTTTGCACGGGCATTTTGTATATTTACAATGCTACCTGGGGACCCAAGATGCATTGGAGATACTCTGCAGAATGTGCAGCTATTTCCTGAAGTGTATATTAAACAGAGTGCCTGATTATGTCCTTAGTTACAGCCACATTATTTATATTTGTTTCCATTCACAGAATAGTTACAGTTGGAAGAGACCTCTGGAGATCATTAGTGCAATCCCCCTGCTAAGGCAGGGTCACCTAGAGCAAGTTACACAGCAATGTGTCCAGATGGATTTGGACTGTCTCCAGAGGGAGACTCCATGGCCTCCCTGAGCAGCCTATTCCAGTGCTCTGCCACCCTCAGTGTAGAGAAGTTCTTCACATTGAGCTGGAACTTCTCATGTTTCAGCTTACGGCCATTTCTCCTTGTCCTGTCACTGGGCACCCCTGAAAAGAGTCTGGCACCACCCTCTTGACACCCACCTTTGAGATATTTGTATTTATTGGTGAGATCCCCCCTCAATCTCCTCTTCCCTACATGAAACAGGTCAAGGTCCCGCAGTCTCTCCCCATGAGAGAGAGGCTTCAGACCGCTCATGATCTGTGGTCCTTCACTGGCCCCTCTCCAGCAGCTCCACTTGTACTGAGAAGCCCAGGACCAGACACAGTAATTCTTTGCCAGACCAAACTCGCCTCACATTCCATTGAGACGTGTGCTCGGGGGGCTGGATAAGCCGCACCGGCCCCAGCTGGAGCCGCCCGCGGGGTTCCACACGGCCCCGGCTGCCCGCTGTGCCTCGGGCCAGCTCGGACAAGGCCCCGCCTGGCCCCACACGTCCCACAAGGCGCCGCGGGCCGCCGCCCCGTACGCGAGTTCCGGGCGGGGCGTTCCCCGCGCCCGTAGCAACCGGAGCGTTCGCGGTAGCAACGCCACTATGGTGAGTGCTGCAGCCGGGGCGGCACCGGGCCCGGCGGCGGGAGCGGGAGTGTGAGCGGGGCGGGGGTGTGAGCGGTGCCCGGGCCGGCGGGGGCGGTGAGGGGCGGCTGAGGTGGAGCTCTCCGCAGGCCGAGCCCCGCGGAGCAGCCCGGGCTAGGCCAGAGCCGTGCGGGAGGCAGCGCGGAGCGCGGGGCGGCGGCTGAGGCGGGGCGCTGTGCCTGCTGCTGTGCCCGCTGCTGTGCCCGGGGAAAGGGGCATTTCGGGGATTACTGAGGGAACAGGGGAGTCTCACACACCTCACTTGGTACGCAGTTTTAAGGCGGCAGCGTCGGCGATCGCTGCAGCGATTAGTTTGGTATCTGTTGCTGTGCAGTTCCGATTTCATCTATTTAACATACAAATAAACGTCTGCAAATAAAGGCGAAGTGTCGCTATTTTGCTTTTTCCTGGGCGTCTAAATTTTGTAAATACTCTATGTCCAACTGCCATGTTTTGGGCGGAAAAAACTCATCTTTTGTTACAACTCTTACTACTAGTACAAGTGTGGTTATTTTTTCCTCTTAAGATATTCTGTTTCTTGTTCCTGCCATGTTGATGGTGACTCTTCCGGGTCACCATTGGTCACTTGGCATTTTAAGTATTTTAAGTTTTTTGACTTTCTTTACTCTAAATACCTGTAGCAAGTTGTTCAATGAGCAGACAGAGGAACCCTGCAGATAAGCTTCTTGGAGTGAGGTTTCCTGTAAGTCACCTCCCTTGGCAGAAGATACTCTGGTTTACCTTCAGAAATTTCAAGCACACCTCGAAGAAGTCCCTGATATGTGCTGTCCAAATAACATGCTGTGCTGATGTTCATGTTTCCGTCAAATCAGCAGAGATAAGTCAGCAGACGTCAGGGAAGAAGCTGCTCCTTGTGCTCACATGGATCAGTATATTTAAGGTCCAATCTGTTTTTAAGCATGACTTGGAAACCTCAGCAGCCACTGGTCTTATAAATCCCTTTCTGCCTTCCACGAGTGACTGAGATCATGTACACAAGTGCTGTGATGACTAGCTGCCGTAACTGTGAAAAAGGCAATGAAGTTCCTGCTCAAAAAACCCAATTAACTGGAAGGCAGCTGTTTTTGCTGGCACACCAGAGGCCATTCATCGTCTTGAATGAAGCTGTTGTAGTATGAATTTAGGGATGTGATCTGCTGAACTAGAGGAGGTCATGCAGATGCTTATCTTTGGCAGACACAGGGGAGATACTGCTGATTACCTGAAAGGCTGCTTTTGTCCACATGTGGTAGTGCTACACTTAAGAGCAACAGAGATGCCAAAACCAGAGTCCTCCTGCATTTGTAGAAAGAAGGCTGTCGATCAGTGTTTGTAAAAGATTGATCTCTGAAACCTTTTTAATCCAAAAGGCATCTTGCAATATGTTTAATGTTTAGAGAAGCGTTAAAGATGTTGTTTATATGCTACTGCTTTGGATCTTTTTATGTGGTTTTGCTAAGACTAGGATGTGAGACAGAAAAGTTAGAGTTAGTGACAACAGAAAGTTGGTCTGTGGGTCAGTCCTTAAAAAGCAGCTCTCAGATTTTTCCAAACTGAATAATACAAGTTTTCACATCGCATGATGTAACTCAAAGCAAAACAATTGGAAAGAACCCTGAAATACATACAATCCAGATTGCTTTTGAGTTTTGGCAAGATGTACCTCATTTTTCTCAATGAATTTCAAGAGGCTTTATCGTTGTCTGGTCGCAGACTTGCTTTCAGACAGGAAGTTGCTAATGCACAATAGAAAGTATGAGGGTTTAAGATTTTCAGTGCAGTAACTAATTATGCCTTTAAAATTAAGTTTACCATGGAAGCGAATAAGAAGTGTGCCATGGGGCAGAGAGTAAGATCAGGAAGATAATGTCCTGACGTTAAACGGGTTGTTTGCTTCTGAAAATGCAGCAAAGGACCTCAGAAAACAGAATTACAGGACACTGAAGAGTTGTGACTACTTTGACTTCCCTGACACAAGATAATGCAGGAAAGTGGTGGAGGGTGGGGCAAACAAGCAGGATAGGGAGAGGGAAGGGAGAGGAAATGGATTTGCAGTGAACAAGCCACTTAAAAATTTTAGTGAATGTTCACCTAAATTTGTTTTATTTTTAGGCAAAAGCAACGACCATCAAAGAAGCTCTAGCCAAATGGGTAAGTACTAGAACAGTATCTAGTGGCATGGGGTTTGACTGTATTCAGCTAAATTTTTCAAATATTGTAAGAAATATGTTTGCTTGAAACATCTGCTTTAAGAAGTTTCACAAAGTAGACTGATGATTACTGTTGTTGTATAATACATTCTTTTGGACTTCCTGTATCTTCCTGTTAAATTGTTACAACTGGTAAAGATGAGTTTGTTTTGTCCTCCTGCCTTGTTCTGCTGAATATGCATTGGCCTGAAGCCACAAAGAGATTCAAAGTTGTGGATGTATTATGTTTTAATTATGGTGAGTTCACTTTACCTAAGGGCAGTCCTTCCCACAGAATAAACAAGCATAAATTCTCACTGTACTGAATTCAGTGAAACTTCTAAATGTCTTTTGACGTGTGGTCCCTCATATTGTGCAAAGCTTAACTCAATGAGTTCCTTGATTTGGGTTTTTTTCTTCCTTCTTAAAGCACTGTATTAATACTGAAGCTCATTTGTCTGGTGGTTGCTGTCCTGGTCTTCCAGAAAGCTGCGTGTTGGCAAGGATGCAGATGTAATTTCAAATGATAATGTGGGATGCTCATCTGTCCAGTAAAATCAGTGAGAATCTTTCCTCACTCTCAGTGAATTTTAGATGAAGGCACAGATGTGCTGTTTGGTGTACAGGCACTTCCCTGCTAATTCTGGTCAGCTGCTGGAGCAAGGGTTTATAAATGTTTTAGTCTCTAGAAGATCTGGATGTGCGAGCATGGGCACTTGAAAGCCAGAAGCTCAAGGTACTAGTCTGTAACTGAAGATTACTTCCATTTTGAATTTTATCATTGTTTAGTACCTTCAGTATTTCATGGGTTTTCCAGTTATGTTTATGTATCCCACAAACTTCACTCCTGCTCTCCTAGTAAGAACTAGAATGCAACAACTTGCAGACATTAGCATTACTAGAGGTATAACTGAGTATTAAAGTTTTCCTCCCTCACTCTTTCTGCCTTTCAGAACTTCAGCTCCATGTTCCCTATTACAGATTAATTTTTCATTTACTCCTCTGTCACGTCTCTTACACAGATTTGGCCTGTGTCAGTGAGTTTCCATTAACATTAGGCATGAAGTGCTGAATTTGCTTTTCTGTTCAAGTTATTGGAGGTGGCTCTAAATCTTCCTTTTACTCCTCCTAATCTGGGTCCATGTGACTTGTGCAATTGGATTTGGTGTTGTGATGCATTCTGAAAGTTTTTCTTCCCTTTGGCATAAGGGTTTACCTCTGCCCTACTGCTAGGGTGACATTAGTTAAATCAAAGCAACTTGAAATGAAAGCAGATTCAACTTGGCAAACATGTAACCTGTTCTTAAAAAGATGTGTCTGTTCTACCTATACTTTCTCAGGGGCATGTTGTGGTTGTGCAGCTAATTACAGAAGTACTTGGCAATGAGGATGAATTTTCTTCCTGCAGGTGCTCACTGCTGGCCACAGTCTATGTTGAAAGTGCTCTCCCTTTCATGCTTTTAAGGAAAAATACATTTTTATTTCTTGGTATAAGCTGATAGATTACAAACTGAGTATACATACAAATAGATACAGTGATGGTCTTAAAAAAGAAAATGGGAGTTGTACATTGATAAACTTATTTTGTTTGAACATGTATAGCCATTTCCAGCAAAACATCTGATATGTTTATTTGCTCAATCACTAATTATGAATAAAAATACTGTCACACTGAATTTGGACAAAACTGGAATATAAATAAATATACAAGACAACATAATTTTTAAAATTATTAAGTTTTCTAAAGCATTTTTGGTGCATAAGAGGAAAAATGATGTTATCAAAATCTGATGTTCTGCTGTGGGATACTAAAAGAGTTTAGGGATATAATTAATTTAATTACAAAGTAGCCATATAAACCGGGGCACACACTCTCTTCTCAGTAGATACATGAAATGGGTGAGAAAACAACAGTCCTTGTTTTGAAAGCGCCAAGATTTCTCCTTTGTTAATGAACCTCCAGTCCTCCCACTGAACACTGAGTGAACTGACAAAATGCTCCCTTTGTGCTGTCAGGGAGGCAGCTGTCCAAACTGCTGCTACTCTCTAAATACATACTTGTTTCAAGTGTTTAGTCAATAATTGCCATCACTTCAGAATTTTAAAAGCTGTAATCGACTATATTTTTTAATAAACCTAAATGCTGAAGTTACAGCCATTTTTCTAAGGCTCTGAACTTGACAAACTATTTAATTTAGAAAATTATCAGCCTATGTTGTAAATAGAAAATTTGTCTTTTGCTGTATTCTCTAAACTGTGACATCTTCCCCCACTCTTTCTTAATGGCTAATTTGAATTTTTTTTTTTTTAGATTCTTAACGCTGTGAATCTGTTGACGTCCTCCCCCAAAACACACTCCCTTGTGTTCAGTTTGTGTTGTGAGCTAGGCATGAGTTCTGAGATTCCTGGGTGAAGTGGGAAGGAGAATTTTTTGTCAGAACTTTTAAAATCTGCTTGTGCTATAGATTGGCCCTAGCTGAGGTTTTTATATGTCAGTCTCCATGGAAATACCTTAATATTCAGAATTTTAGCCTTCCATCTATTCTGCATTCTTTATGGCATACAACTCCTTGATTAAATTGGTCAAGTGTAACACAGTTTTAAAAAAACAGCGTGTGTAATGTATACGTTCTTTTCATATCTGGAAAATAAGCTAGCCTTACCCTTTTTATGCTACACCAGCAGGAACCTTGATAACAGCACTCAAAATGCTTTATCTTTCCAGTATATTGGAATTGCTTCTATAGTAATCACATTTAGATTAATTTTTTTGTATAGTAGTTTTTGGTAATTGCATGTAGCAGTGAGCCTCTTCCTCACCTTCTCATTTCTTTAGGAAGCAAAAAATGGCCAGAAGGCTTCAGAGGCAAAGGAGGTTAAACTATATGGGCAGATTCCTCCTGTGGAGAAGATGGATGCCGCTCTCTCCACTCTTGTTAACTGCGAGTAAGTTCAATTAACAACATATTGGAAACAAAATATTCTTCTCTCTTTGTTTCAGTTTTTCTGCTGTCCACTGCAAATATGTATTTACTATGTTTAAGTGTGGCCTCCAAAGCAGCAGCTTTCTCATTTTTTTTTCTCAACTGAGCTTCTCTTTCTACACACAGTTGCTCTTTTTAATTCAAAGACCCCTGTAACTTAACTCAAAAGGTGTTAGGGTAGATCCTCTATTAATATTTTTCCCCAGAAAAACTGTATACTGTTTATCAGTATATAATTACAGATCTGTGTTTGGAGTCTATCAGCTAACTGGCACATTTACGATCCACTCCAAAATTAATGAAAAAGAAGAGGTGATTTGAGCAAGACTTTTAGAAATAGATTAGAGTAATTTCAGAAATAAACATCCAGGCATTTGATAAGGCTAGGCATCAAAAGATAATCCAGTACGTCATGTGAGTAACTCACGGTACTTTCCCAGAGGCTACATACAGTTGAAAAAATATTGATGGTTTGAGGATATTTTGATATCTTGGAACTAACTGTTTATTACATCCAGTTAGTTCACCATCTAATGAGACATGAACATACAAATATTTCTAATGCAGTGGTGTTTGGACATGGAACTCTTTCAATGTAATGATCCCTTATATACCGTGAATTGATTATTCTTGCTTTTAAAGGAAACTATCGCTGTCTACAAACTGCATTGATAGAATCGCCAACTTGAACAACCTAAGTAAGTGACAAGCCAGCTGTCCATTCTGTTTGTTTTCTAGTTGCCTGCTTAGGATATATACCGTCATCATTTGTTACATGTGTCCAGTTTTATTTATACCTATTATTATCCTTTTTTATTCCCTCCTTGTAGAATATTACAAGTGACCTTTAAAATGGTCAGTCTTACTGGAGAATGCATGCTGAGCAGCAGTGGTGTATTGAAGGCAGGTATCCGTGCACTAGCTTTGACAGATGTTTCACAGTGCAACAAACAAAAAATTCTATTCAGTAAGCACTTCAGAACCCTCCAGTGGGCCTTGCTGTGATATTCAACACCTAATCAGTTCTTGAGGGATGTGAGGTCACGACCATTTTCCATGCTCCTGATGGAGACAGTCTGCAGTTCAACAACTCTGCAAATGCAGTATTGGTTGCAGTGACGTTGGAGTGTTGTAGACCTGGATGGAAAAATGTCATTCCACTTTGCAGAGGACTGGATATACTTGATTTCATTTATTTCATACTTTATAAATGAATGTGCCACCTGTCTAGAAGTAGAGCCTCTCTTTCTTGGACAGCTGTCTTTGAAACTCTTGGGTTTCTGACTTTGGAACAGAAGTCTTCATGGTCTTCGCTCCAGACTTTGACTGTGACATGGGGCTGGCAAAGAGCAGCAGATTTTGAAGTGGAGCTTCCAGGCTTTTCTGTTCCCATTAAAATGCCAGCTGGATAGATAAGCAACCTGGAATCTCATCCTCTCCAACTGCACTCTAAGAGATCTGTCAAAGAGCTTGATGAACTTACTTCTTTTCATAGTAAGCTCAGACTTCAAAAGACTTGGAAATACTGGTCAGGGGAAAAATATTCTAGTAGTCTTTCCAAATAACTGTTCTGTAATTCCTCAATTGAGTAACTATCATGAGGAAAAGTAATTGGGCAGTTATATATAGAAGTGAAACCAATGAAATTTTTTAGTGGGATAAAATGTTAAAAACCTTTAAAACGTCTTAAATATTTATATTCATGTAGATTTGAAACATCCAGTTGGTACCAAGTATTAGATGCTAAAACCAGACGAACTAGAACGGAGTTGAAATGTCTCTCATCAGGCATCTGTAAGGCAGCTTTGTATGCTGCCTCTAGTATAGAAACCAAATCTGCTGCCTTAAAATAAGATCCGAACCACTTTTGCCTGGGGAAGAAGGGATATGAACTGAGAAAGATCAAATTAATCAAGTCAGCAGTTAGAGTTCAGGTGCAAGGTGAAATAATAATTTTTATTCAGTATCTATCAAGACTGAATTTCAGCTAGGTAAACGTATATATGAGCAGCTGTGTATTCATGACTGGATTTCTGAGCTTTCCTCTTCATCCATTCCTGCTGATCTGTTTAGGTCAGGAGGTTTTATTTCTGTTAGGTCATTCTTTCTTAAGGCAGCCTGTTCAGAGTGCAGTTTGTAAGCAGAATATGGTGTTTTACCTGACTTACAGCATCTCTTTATTTAAAAAAAACCCCTGTTTATTTACAAGATTTTTTTTTTATTATTTATTACAGAAAAATTGAGGATTCTGTCTTTGGGAAGAAATAACATAAAGAACTTTAGTGGATTGGTATGTGGTTTTTAGTATCAATTCTTCACAAACAAAATAGAATGTGGAGTAATTCCCTTATGTTCATACAATTCTTTGCTGAATTTAATAAAATTAATTGAAAAATTTAGGTATATTCCTAAGGTTAGAATATACCTTTTATATTCTTTTTCTATTATCTGTTTACCCTCTTATACATTGCTTCTGAATTTTCAGATAATTGTTCACTTTTTTTGGTTCAATTTTTCTTCATGTTTAGAAATTCTGCTACACCAATTTACTACACAGAAGAATTTCAGAGATTTTGTTGTATTTAATAAAGGTGATCAGAACTTTTATTTGAAAACTGCAGTCTATCTGTAAAGCCATTTAAATTCCACTGGCTTTACATGAATATAATTCCTACAGACTTTTTGCATGCAGAATTTTCTACCTGAAGATACTTAGGCTATGCTTCTTTAATACAAATATTGGCAGCCTTATAAACACACACTTCCTGAGAGTCAGTCCCTATTATGTTAACTGGTACCTGGAGTAGTATGGCTCTAGAGAGGATGGTGGCAGGACTGAGTCTACCTGGTAGGGGAAAATTTGCTGAGGAAAAAATTGGATCAATATTCTTACATTTGAATTCAAGGCGGAAGAATTTTTTTTTTAATCAATATTTTTTAATGAATATATAAATTATTTTCCTTCTCAAGAGATACTGTTTCCCTTCGAAGCTATTCTCACCTTCAGAGATGCCATATCTCTTCAGTGTGAAATGCAGTTAGTGTGTAATGACTGGTTTAAAAAAAAAATCTCTCTTTTGAGAGAATTATGGAAGTGATTTCTGGCCAGCAGGTACAAACATACCAGAATGTATACCACATACATACCACAATCAATAATACTCTCACACTGTTTAACATCCCTTCTAAAGCAGTTGTTGAATTGCATTCACTTCACGTATACTTGCAGTGCACAAGTAGGCAGATTTGTCTCCTCTGCCCATATGCCTTAAGAACAACTACTCCAGCAAGCTACATCTTGTTTTATTCTAATATAGCAATTTCTGTCCTCCTTACATATATTTGCATATATAATTTTGCATTTAATTCCCATGAGCATTTACCATGCATAATAATTAGGGACCTGCTTAAAAGGAAATGAGAACCAATATACCTCAGTATTTTCTTATATAAGGTGACCTGTAGAAGGTGAAGAAAGAGTATGAATTATAAAGAAATAGACTTCTGCTTATCTGAGTAGTCCTGTCATTTTCCAGGAGGCAGTTGCTGATACTTTAGAGGAGCTGTGGATCTCATACAACTTAATTGAGAAAATGAGGGGTATCCGTGCAATGAAGAAACTGAAGGTTCTTTACATGTCCAATAATTTGGTGAAAGACTGGGGTAAGACATGCATCTCTACTCTCTAGAGACTTCTCCTGTAGTATGGTGAATGCATGAGTTAAGTCACCAAGTGAAAAATAGTACTGTATCTCATGGGGCTTTGATTCTAACTGACAGGCCTGCAGACATGTGCAAAATCCCTAAACATCCATTCATGCAAGAGAGTAGAAATAGTTAAAAATATTGAATTTAACTTCTAAGTCCAATTAAGTTTGTGCTTTGAATAGTCTTCCTCCAACCTCTTTTAAAACGCATCCTTGTTCTTTAACCTGACACCAGTTAGAGCCCAAGCAGTCCTTCACCTGTTGTATCCCATGCTATGTTTGCACTGAGTTTGAAAGGAACGTGTGGTGCAGATGTACCTTCCATGTTCCACAATCTGGTTGGTGTTTTCACCTTTGTGGTTGCAGCTGAGTTTGCGAGACTGGCAGAGCTGCCATTACTAGAGGAACTGGTGTTTGTAGGCAATCCACTACAAGACAAATATGCAGGGGATCAGACAAGTTGGATCGAAGATGCAACCAAACGGGTACCCAACCTGAAAAAGCTGGATGGTGAGTTTGGGGCATGAGGCAATTGGGGTGAGTTAAAAGCTTAATATAAAGACAACCACAGGGAAATGAATCATAACCTCAGAGATTCAACATTCATGTCAATTCATGAAATTGACACTCCTCCCGCCTCTTTGGAATTATTCAGTAGTAGTCACTGAGGTCTTGGCTGCTGTGTTTGATGGAATTTGGAGTGTTAAATCCAAGTGGTCTTGCAACCTACTGTTGGGCATTATTCTGTAGTTACCCAAATAGTTTTATCAAATACCTAATAGGGAACTGAAAGATTTAGCATTAAATAAGTTAACAAGGCTTTCATCTGCCAACCTGAATTACGGTTTTCCCAACAAAAGAGGTGACATGAGAGAATGGGGATAGACCGTGATATGCTCTGGTTTGCTTTTGATGCAAGGGCAAGTTTTCAAAATTGCATGCAAATTTCCCGAGTACCTGAATATCCCACTCCATTACTGTAGTAGGCCTCAATTTGCAAGCTGTCCTTTCCTATTTAAGACACTGATATGAAAAGATATTCAACTGTGTTCTGACTAGTGACTAAAAGTTAGATAATTTTGAAATCTATTTTTAAATATGTTAATTCCTATCAATGGAAATGTTAGTTGTTCACTATTATCCCCTGTTTACTAAAGCAACAAAGGGGAGAGCAGTACTGGTAACACTAACAGAGTCAGAATAGCAGCAGGGAAGGGAAGAGTGTAGGGATGTCAACAAGAGGAGACAGCTTCATTACAGGGAGTGGTGCATGGGAAATATATTACCAGATTGTATCTAAAACCACGTCAACTGCAGTAAAAAAGGTTATTAGAAAGTAGAAGCCTGATGAGAGAATTGCGCTCCTAGGAAGGATGGCCTCCAGTCGTCCGTTTGCTTTTGTAGTAGGAAATGTTTTGACCGTAAAGCAAAAAATGGAACAGGGCACATATTTGTATGGGCTAAAAGTATTCTTGGTAGTGTAAGGATAGACTTACTAACCACACTAAAACATGGGCATGTATGTCCTGGAAAAGGCAGCACAAAGTAGGGGCACCACAAGAGAAGGATGATATGCTGGTTGGTTCTTAAGCAGTTGAACTGACTTGGTGCATCTCCCAAAGACTAAGTGAGGCTGATCTTTGCAGACCATGCTTTAGTACCTTTTTATTTCCTGTTAACCGAGAAGTTGGATAAAACATCCAACAGAGCAGCTCATCAGTTGGAAGCTTTTCTAGTTAAGACCATTTCAGGTATGCAGAAGTTCATGTTGGTTAGATAGAGGCAGGAAATACATTTGACTCTTTTCAATAGGACAGATAAGTTTTCAGGTAGATCATCAACTGTCTTCCTCTTTTTTCTATTTTTTTTTCCCTAGGTACCCTAGTTGTTAAAGGAGCAGAGGAGGAAGGAGCAGAAGGAGAAGGAGAAGGAGCAAACTGATGAGACTTTCTTGTTGGATATTAAATTATTAAAGTAACTCCAGATAGCTTGGCACATAAACTTTTATAAAAGTATTTGTTTTGAAGAAATCTTTGGGCAGTTTTTTAAAGACCAGCTTATCTCCACAGTCTCTCACCCAAAGAGTTAGTTACCAAAAATTGGTCACACTGGTTTTGTCAAGCTTATGACACCTTCTGTAGAGACTAGTGGAGCTGAGTTTACCTGCTGTTTGGCTAGCAAGAGATCTTTATTTAAATTAATACATAGCTATTTTCAATTCCTGACTAGTGGTGTTTGTTGTTCATTCTTGGGTTACAAGAGGACCATTTTAGCTTGTTTGGTGCTGCTGGCCAACACTGAATTGGAAACACTGAGGCCAAAAGAACAATGTTATGGTTTAGAGACACCTGACAAGATTTATTGTGTTTAGTTTTGTCATGGGAGTTTCTCAATGGTATTAATACGCGAGTTTGCCTTTTCATTCCTTGAAGTGTTATGCCAAACAGGCCCAGCAGTTGCAGACATACACACAACAAGGTATTGGTCTGATGGTCGCTTGTTCCTGGCCTTAAGTTTTGAAATGGGCTCTTCACATTGGAACTCAACTGCATTTCTCAGAAGGCCATGTATAACTTAAATATTTATTTATTTTTAAGAGGCAATAGGAGTTCTTTGCATGGTTTCAGTAACATTAAAATACCTGCTAACTTTGTTTTTTGTCTCTTACTAAGAAATTCCTTTCGATTGGAATATGTGGCCTAGTAGCCTACAGCTGGTTGCTGGCTTTGGATTGGGTCACTGGTGGACATAATCCTTCTCAGATCTGGAATCTTCCCTATAACTAAGCAGGCTGATAGTAACAGAGAAGCAAACAGCAAACAGAAGACCTGGGCTTGAGGACAGACCATTTTGATTTTGGGGACACTCGTTTTTTTGTGAAAGCACAGGTATAAGCAGTGAGAGAAAGTGTATGTAGTTAGTGGAGAAGGTGAGATTGAGATGATGAGATGAGATGAGATGAGATGAGATGAGATGAGATGAGATGAGATGATGAGATGAAAGTGGGCATTGGTAAAAAAGTATTGAAGAGGTACTGAATGTGCTACATTGCAGGGTAACCAGTTCTAGTAAAGTCCCCATATGTGGCTATTTCTAGTGAAAAGCATTAAACAATGATGAAGACATACCTGATTGCACTGTGGGATGCCAATAGTGCGGTTTTCCTTCTTCTCTTTGAAGAATAGATTGAGTCACCTGAGTAGATTTTTCTGCAGTTCCTTTCTGGTCTTTTAACAAGCTTTTCTTCTAATTTGTGGTACCATCTTTGTTTAAATTAAAGTGGCAAGAAGTGTATCTGCTGGTTCCAGCCCAGGCATAGAAGAGATGGGGGAAGAATGCCACTCCTAATTGTTTTGTTCGTGAAAGTGTGGAAGGAGTTGAAATCTTGGAAGTCAAGCTCAGAGGTGAAGTGGTAGAATTGGCCCAGGCAACAGTGGTACTGATCTCAAGCTCCAGGTATAATTGTAGTAGAAGATTCTCTCAAATCAGTTTTCTAAGTGAACACTGTGAAGTAGATTACAAGACAATCACAGTTTAGTTTCAGTATATTGCTACTTAATCTGTGATTATTAGAGGAATTCCAAGGTATTCCAATTTAGATTGGCAATTGCTGAAGAGGTTTGAGCTTAATTTAGATCCCTTACTAAAAATAAAGTCAAGAGCACAATGCCAAAACTGTGGACATTCTTAACCCAGCACAAGCTATTTCCAGGCAGCTGTTCTCTTTACCAGAAACCAGTTTCTGAACTAGTTCACTGGATTTAGACAACTTCATTTTCATTTGTTATTTCTTTTAGAAGTATCCTCCTAGTTTTGTCATGAGTAAAGGCAGCATTGACCAAGAAGCACCGTGGAGGAGAGCATCTACAGTCAGCAGCCATTTCATACGGGTGTCTAATGAAGCCAACCACTCTTGGCAAAGTGGGTGTGCTTGGGCAGTACAGAGCCTGTGGCACACTTAGGGCCCTCCTGGCCCCATCTGCTGGGGGAACCCACGGGGGATTGGCTGTACCCTTGACAACTGTAGTTAACGTATGGGCAATGTGAGCTGGAGCTTGACTGACTCAAAACTTGCCTTCTTTATGTTCCAAGCGAGCAGAAATGCCAAATTCATCTCTGTATTTGGAGATATTTTCAGAATAGACCATGTGGTGCTCTTCTCCTAGTGCCTGGCCACAACACAAAGTGGTTGAAGCTCTGTACCTAGTCTCTCCCAGCACATCATCTGCAAGAGTGATGTGTATGGCTGTGTTAGCTCCACACGTGATTGTGACAGGAGAAAAAGGGAGTGACAAGCACAGTCCAATGCCAAGTAATCCTGCTGGTTGATTTTTTAATATCTAAACATGACCTAAGTCTGTACGTTTCTGAACATTGTGTTAGATACTGCAAATACTCTACACTTTGGTTATTTTGGGGCATTCTGAGAGCAGAATAGAAATGTAGTGTTCTGATTACATTGTGGTGATTGGAACAAAACACAAGTTGTGAGGGGTAACAGGAGAGGCTACACCTATGGGAACCAGTCCAAGAACTACTGTAGATGGTGGTAGAGCTAGATGTATTGTGTGGCCTACTGGCATTGCTGCTTTCCATCGATTAAACAGCACAAATTCTCTAGCTCTTTTCTTTGGGGGCTGCATTATAAATACCACCAAAGAGAGTTAAAAAGTCATTATTGAAGGAAGGGAGCATTCAGTCTTAGCATATAATTTAAAACCCTTCTGATAAAAAATACGTGTCAATCTCCCTGAAACATACAGTAAGAAAATAATAAACTTTTGAAAACTTTGGTTCTTTGTCAGAAGACACTTAATCTCAAAGCTGGAAGCTTCACTTAACATTGCTTTGCCTAATGAATCATGATTACTCTCAAGAACAGAGCAACTCCCCCAAACTTTTTCTCTTCCAAAGTCAAGTTTTCCTAAATTTTTTAATTTGCACTTTAAATTTATGCACTGGATGTGGTGGAAGAGGTGGTAGAATTAAAACAGCAGGTTTGCATACTGCTGGTGCTACACGATGTCATGCGTAAGGTGACAGTAACACTTGGCTTGTGCACCCACAGGGACATTGGAGTGAGGTGCTGGAAGGCCTGGCTTTCACTTGTACACTTTGCTCTTCCCTATCACACCACATCCAGTGAAGCAGTAAGCACACAATTATTCATGGATGAAAAGAGCACCCATGTAAAATGTGCAAGCCATGTGGAATTCTGCTTTTCCCAGTGAAATTACGGAGCACTAGCATCCACTTTATTCCTTAGAGAAATATCCTAAAATTAAATTAGTGGTAAGAAATAGCTAGACTTTTTGCTTGCTTGTTGGCATGCTCACCTGTCTTCAAAGAGCTGATTTATACGCAGTGATTATTGAGAACTGATGGAAAAATTACAGAAGAGACCTGAGAACCAGCAGATGACTCAGGTTACACTCGAAGTAGGCTCATCTAGAAAAAAACTTCAAGCAAGAGAGCACTTTTAACATCCCCTTTGGCTATCTTTTGTATACAGTAATTTTGTAGCATGAAAAGCTGTTAAATTTGCTGTGTTTAAATTATTTAGGTCTATGTTTATAAATGTTATTCTGTGAAACTTGTTAAAAAATAATATAACCATATTTTATACAAATGTCTTTGGCTGATGTGTAATGAAATAGTTCAGCTTGTGAAGAGTGTTTGGAAACTAAATTTTGTTCTCATTAAACTTTCCTCGCTGCTCAGGGAGCAACGTATTTATAGTATGATAGCATGTAAATGCTGTTCCTTATTGCCTGTATATTTTAGAATAGAAAATAACTTAAGCCTATAAAAATGCTGATATATTGTGATTGTTGTCATCTGATACATAAATATTTTTCAATCTTTTAAGACACTGGTTGTCAGAATTTGTTCTTAGGTCCTAATAGAAAAGTCTACTTACTGCTACATGGGGAAAAAATTGCAAATAATTTAGAGAAATGGCTAGTCTTTCTTCAGGTACAAAATTACTAATTCACTTTGAATTTAAATTCTATTAACAGTAATATACTATCAGTTCCATTAAACCCAGACAGGGGAAGGCTAACTGATTCATAAGCTTCTCTAATAGAAATGTTAGCATTCGGTAAGCTGTATCACTGAAATATAGTTTCAAAACTCTGATATAAAGAAAATGCTTTGTACCCCACAGCCCACAGCAGTTGGTCTCAATAATGACAAGAGCAGCATCCTACAGTGATGGTTGCAATGCTGTTTAGAAAATATATAGGGAGTTACTGCAAAATTAATTCCTCAGAATACCACTAACTCAAAGCCTACTAATCACTAAAGTGCTTTATAGGGTTTCTTTTAGTAGCTGGAATAACTTCCAGAAGCTTGGGCTTAGATCCAGCAGTTAAAAAAAGATAGAACCCAAAATGCTCAAAATGTGTGGGTTTTTTGATTGTCCAAGGTTGGTTTGCGCAGCCTCACAGTTTTGGCACAAAGTCCTAAACTTCAGCACTTTTGCCAGCTGGCTTTGACAGGGAGGCAAATGCTTTATTTAAAGACTTGAAGTTCCAGCCTGTTATCCCAAGTGAAGGCTTCGGTGTTCCCTATCTCTTCTGCCCACCAAGCAAAATACCACTTCCTTCTCCAAATGCTATTGCTGATCAACAGCCACAGGCACTGGACTAAAGTAAAGCAAGGACTTCTACACTGAGCTGAAAAAATTAGTGTTTTCATGTCTTGGGCTGAGTCTTTCTCCTGCCCGGACAGCTTTGGCAAGAATATTGAAATGGAAAGGTCAGCATACATTAATAGGTGTGGTGCCTGAGATCCTAAGTGCAACCTCACAGGAGAGACGTCAGGCACTGATATGTGTTTCTGCCATCCAATTTATGTAGCATTTGTAGCTTTTAAAGACATCATGCCCATAGGTGTGAGAACACTTGTGTAGCCTAGTTAACTAAAAGGTTAAGTACTAAAACGGAAGATATTTTGAGGATGGATGGAAGCATATTTAAAATCACAGCAAGAGATCCAGCTACTGCCAGAAGAAACAAAATACATGCTATGTAAAAAAATCTGTTAAAAACACCTTAGATTCAAGTAACAGATCAGTGCCTTTAAGACAGTATTTACTAAAATGTTTTTCAAACTCAGTCACTGGAAAATGTGATACAATATGATCTACAACTGAAGCCATCCCAGAATTCCCATCTAATGCAGGCCCCTCAGGTACTGAGTTACATGATGCCTTTGCTCTGCCCACTGTCTTGTTTTGGGTAGTGTCAGAATCCTACCAGCCTTATTTATAGCAGATCTGGAACTATTCCCCAGGAATTCCTAACACACTGTCAACGTTGTTTCTGCCTTTCTGGGAGGGTGCTTGGCTTGGAGTGGAGTCGCACATTTCTCTGGTCTCCTGCAGCCGCATCTGCCAGTTATTTTCTTGGCTGTAAGACATGAAACACATTACAGGCTCATGTCTGGGGAGATGGGGAGGTGAGAAACAGCCTCGGGGGCTGCTGTGGAAAACACAAGTGAGAATGAAGAGAGAGAACTGCCAGAAGGACTTGTGACAACCTCCTATGCATCAGTCAGCACAAATCCCCGGCCACTCCTCATACCATCAAAAAACTCAGCTATGAAACTATTTTTTAAACCTCATTTAATAAAAGGTTTTTTAGATATATAGAGGATATTAAGTAAATAAGTTACATAGTACATTACAATCACATCAGCAAGATTTCCTTTAGTGTATTAATATTTTATAAAAAAGCACACAAAAAATAAATTCAGTCCAGTCTATCAGAACTGTACAGCAACAGGTAAATATATTTATATATGTACATTTTAAACATGTAACAGTCTTTTAAAAGGTGCCCTAGGCAGCAGACACACAAAAGGAAGTGTCTACTCACTTGTTAAAATAAAAGTAATATACTTTATTATAAAGCATTTATACAGTAATTACAAAGGCTGACTGCTCCTGTACAGTACACCAAAGCTTTGACTACAAATTTAAAAACAACATAAAAAGAATGAACACACAAAAAAGTTTATATCAAATCTGAACTACAAGGGGCAAAATACATGTGGAGAAGCTGCAGGAAACTTTTAAAATACACAATTACATTTCTATAAAAATATATGTTGTCTTCTAATCTGGTGAAGTTAAGGGTTTTTTCAGGCTCAGCTGCCAGTGGAATCTTAGTCTTGGAAAGAAAGCTCCTTAGACAGCTGGGGATTCAAAGTTTGTGTCTTTCTAACATGTGACACAGAAGAGAAAGAGGGAAAGTAGAGCAGCTGAACCCAAGTGACGAATTTACATAGAAACTCACCCCCACAGAAATCAAACATGATTTCTAGACTTTATGCTCTGTCTCTTTAAAGCTTTAAAAACTTCCAGAAATAAATCAGAAGGTAAAGCACGAAGTAAGTTTGTGTGGGAAAATGTGGATTAGAATATGGTATCTGGCAGAGGTAAGGAGTGGACTAAACATGCCATTGTGTGAAAGCAGACAAGACACCTATGGTTATATAGTCCTTCCTACTCCTATTTCTTTAAAATACAGTATGCATCTATAGGAACCCTTTAGTCTGCTCCCTGAAAGAGAATTAACAAATGTGTAACTGCTGAGAGTGAGAAAGCTCACATCTGTGGTTTAGAAGACACTTTTAAAATGTTGATTTTAATCTAAGCTTGTTGCAATGGTAAAAATGACCAAAAGCCTTCATTTGATAAATCAGAGAGTATTTTTAGCTAATCTGGACTTTGTCTAGATTAACAGATGAATTAGCTTTAAGCTTTTGAATTTCTGTCTGCTCTGCCTTTAAGCAGCTACATCCCTACCTGCTTCTAGCCAGCAAAATGCCATGGTCCTGCACAGCTGAGTGAAAGTCTGTCAGCCTTCAACTTACAGAGCCAAGTTCTGACACCATCACCTGATGCCAGTAAATGGACAAACATCAAATAAATTAAAATGCAGAGTGGTTCTTGCAGTTAGACTGCAAAACACCTGCAGCTCTATCAGATAGGTATCACAAGTGCATGCATCTATCTAGTAATTACATACGCACACAGTCTTAGAAAACTCAGATGCTATCCCATGCAGATCACAAACCCAAAAGACTGAATCTATCTGTAAAGGGCAGACAGAAGCACAGGCAGAAGTACATGATCAGGGCAAAACATGACCTGTCACTGCATCTCTGTGATGCCCAACGCTGGCATCAAGACTCAAGTAGGTAATGGTTTTGAAATACAGCCACCTGACTCCTGGGTACATGACCACCTGAAGCCTGATCTAGCACTGTAAAAGGCAAATCTATTAGTATGCATTTACAGAATCGCAGTCTATAAATCTTGCATTTGTTCCCATATAAAAGAGTTAAAGCAAAGAGACACCTTGTTCAAATTAATGACTTTTTACTACCTGTTTTCTAAATTAGCATCAAACCCTTATATTAAATGGGGATCAGTCAATAGGCCTTTAAACAATGGAAAATAATGAGCATGGAGTTTTAAAACAGGCTTATCAACAGAACATTGACAAGAATTTTGTTTGTTTGGGATGCTTTTTAAAAAAAATCGTAACTGGAATAACACAACCTTAAATTAACACTGTGCTGCAGTAAAGAGCCACTCATGTTATTTTTCCCCCACTAAGAACAGGAACATAACTCATTCCAGATTAGACAAATTCCATTCAAATGGTTTGTCCACAGAAATTGGGGGTTGGTTGTTTGAGGTTTGGTTTTGTTCTTTTTTTAAAAAACAATTCTCTGCCAACTTTTGCTAGTAGGCCGAATCTAATTCAAATGCAGGATCAATTCCAAACTCCTACTAAGCCAGTGGGCAGCAGGTTTGGTTTTGATTGTTTGTTTTTTAAGATGATACTTAGAGGAGCTGTTTTCCTTATTGCCATGCCAGAAAAGAAGTCTTCTGGTGGATACTAACAATTTGGAAATATGCTCAGAAACATTCCCACTTGATGTCACTTACTTGGCATGTTTACCTGATTGTGGTCAGCCTTGCTAACCCACAGTTGTTATAAAGGTTATCCTCAGAAAAAACCCTTTTCTGATTTTCTACCAGTGACAGACTGTGTCCGGTTTTCCTGTTCTCTTCTAGTGCAGCAGGGTAGGAGAGCAACAACCAGTACTGGAATCAGTGTGTAATATACACAACATTTTTATGCAAGTAAAAAAAATCTCTGATTTGTTCTAATCAGCACCTCAACGGCTTGTCCTTGATGAGAGCAAAAACTATATCAGTTTCCTAAAATAGTGGGGAATTAGTGAAAGATCTGGCCTTTGGAAGACTCTAATAATGCTTGCAGTTGCTTCACCTACTGTCCCGCCTGACACAGTATGCTAAAGCTTCTGTCATCTCCAAGGGCCCTGTGATAATGGCAGACAAGCATTTTCTCCAATTTATAAAATAAAAAAAGGTAACAATCAACACTGAAACCCTCAATAGGAAGACTGATTTGCTTAAGCTTCTTTGTAAAGATTAGCAGCTTTTAGTTCTTTGCAGTTTTTGAATTATTTTAACAGTTCATTATGTGCCATCTGCTTCCACAGCCTGGTTAGTCAACAAAACCCATGCATGTAGGAACATGGAACAGTCATCCAAATGCTGAGAGGAAACCTAATTTTGACAGGAATGAAAAATACAATCTTGACAGAAAATTGAACACTCACAGGCGAAAGTGTCAACTTTGCAAAGAGTGCAGTCCTTAACGATACTCCTACTGATTTTGTAAGAGTACCACCTCTTTCTGCTATTCAGAAAAAATTGTATGCAAAGGCATACATATGTCAAAGCATATTGTATGTGGTGCAATACAAAGCCTCCCAAACAAGAGAGTGAAGCCATCATGGCTGCATAAAACTTCAGGGCAAGAAGACTGCCAGATGACACGCTGGAGTTAAGAGCCTCTTTCCATAGTTAGCCAGGAATTTATCTAGCAGCTGGAAGGGTCAAGATTTGAAAACAAAAAAAACCAAAAACCCAAAACACTCTGTCAGTCAGGCACACTCTGTAGTTCAGATACAACAACATCTCTTGGATCCCTGCTCAGGGAGGCAGGAGTGATCAGCTCCTCCAGTACTGTCTGTTCTGACACAGTGCCAGCATCCAGGAAACTGGAGGTCAGTGCTGCTCCTAAGCACTGGATGGAGGGAGGGAGCTGGGCAGCCAGGGTACCAGCTGGCCATGAAGCACAAGTGATTCTCTGCATCCTTACAAAAGACTGATAAGTGTGGGCTATAAAGACGTACAGAACAATCCTGTGCAAATCTAGTATCTGTCACCTGGGCCATTTCTTCTTAACTCTCTTTCACCAGCAGCTTTTGGTGGCTAGGTATTTTGGGCTGTTAGCTTGTGTCAGTTCTGAAGGAAGAGTCATCCTTTCAGCAAAGAGCACAGCTCACAGCAGGACAGCCCAGCAGGCAGCAGTGCTCCACCCCTGGTGTGCAAATAGGGGACAAGCTTTTCCTGCAAGTACATACTGTCCAACAGCAACTCTCTGGGAAACTAGGGCCCCACCATGAAAGCTTGATGATGGCAATTTCAAGGAGTAAATGAGGGCTGCTACAAGACAGAAAGGGATATTGAGAGGCAAAAACATTCACAGAGGGATCACTGCTGGAGATGATAGTCCATTACTCCCATTTCTGAGGTGCACACAATCTAGCACACAAGAAGATCTAGGTTCATTTTCACTAAACAAACTTGCTCCCATATATGCAAATTCAAAACCAGCAGTTTTTATTTCAAATTGCACTTGTGAAGCCCAGACTCCTTCAACCAAAGGCAGACTATTTTATATTCCAAGATGACACAACCTGCAAGGCCGGTGGCTGCTCCAAGGCCACAGGATATTTTTATATCCATTGCTACATTCTTATTGCCATAAGATAAATGACCTCAGGCTTCCATTTGAAAACTAATACTTCCTCTCAAAAGGAAGAAGGATGTCTTGCTCATCCCACTTTTTGTTTTTGTGAAACAGAGGTCAAAAGTCCACACCATCTTTCCCCGAAACTTGTCGTCTGCCTGAATAATTGCTCAGAAAGAAAGGCAGGAAAGCAGAAGAACAACTTGCCGAGAAAGGAAACAACTAGAAATCACCAGTGTCACAGTAACTGGATATGCTTAGCTCAGAGCAGAGGCTTATTTTCTTGCTCCAGTCTGGAAACCTTTATATCCAAGAGTCCCACTACCATGATTCCTGACAAGAACAAAAGGAAAGGTCTGACTGACCTGAGAGAACTTACTTCCACTGCAGGTGACATTGTCTTATTAGGTACCTCAGATATCATTATAAATAGAATACAAATCTTATTAGTCATTAAAAAAACCCTCCAAGTTGAAACAAATCTTGTTATCCACCATTCTGGCTTGGTCAGTACTGGCAATGTGAAGTGGAACATGTGCATGAGGAAATGGCAGCACTGAAACCAAGACCTGATGGTACAGGTAAGAAAAGTGCAAGCAAAAAAAAATGAGACCACCGAGAGGGAGGTTGGGTCCAGCCTTGCTACTCCCTCCACTTCTGGTCTGCTGCTATATTTCTCCATCTTCATCCGAGCTGGCACTGCTGCTCCCACTGCTGCTGCTCCCACTGTCACTGCTCTCTTTCTGCTGGGCCTGGCTGAGAGCTGCTGCTGCTGCCGCTGCTGCCTCCTTCTCTTGCTGCTTCAGTGCGGCAGCCTTCTTCTCCTGCTCCGCATGGCTTTTCATGTGAGCACTGCGGCTCTTCACCTTGTAGAACACCCTGAGAAAAGCACAGACATACATCAGCATTGGCCTCTCCTATGCCTCCTTCATCACTTCTCCAAAAGAACTTCTGCTGCTCCAGCCTCAAGTTTATGAGCTTCAGCTCTGGAACTCCCACTGGCACTGTGATACAGCATCTACAGCAAACACACTCGGTGTGTGGCAGCATGAGGTGGAGTGCTAGCAGGAGATCCTGAGCACCCTCAAACTGCTCACTTCACTTCTTAATGTGGCCATTTCTCCTTCAGCTCTGAATTCAGAGGGGCAGTGCTGGTATTTGAATTATGCACATGCTGCTTAACAGAGCAGGACCTTGGTTTTCAGGTGTTCTCCTGTGCTGCAACAATACAATAAGCATGGAGGCAAATGGTGGCCCAATGCCACTCCTGGGCCTTGCCCACACAGCTGGAAACACTTGAGCCTTTTCCTTCTGACTTTATATTCCTGTAATCTATTCCTCCATCTTCCACCACTAACTATTTGGATTTTGCATCAAATGCCACAGGTGAAATTCAGACACTAATAAGAATCCTTGTCTGCTTGTCCTCTGTCAGAGGCCAATACCAAACCCTAACTGCCTGATGTCTCACAGCACTGCCCTTTCCAATGCCACATGCTCCCTGTGGGCACAGAGACAGGGTGCCTTCAGCAAAGTTCCAGCCACAGCAGGAATCTGTGACATCTCTGGTGATGTAACTGGACAGAGATTGCATGTTTTTACCATCTCCTAGCTTGGTATATTTTTAAATAAAGGGATAAGTACTGGTATTACAAGACTCTTGTTTTGAGAGTAAACAACTTATGTAGGGAACTGAGTTTTCTTGACAGTTGTGATTCTGTTGGCAACAAAACTATAAAAACTACTAGAATGGTGTGAGGAAATACAACTACATTTGACATCCACCAAAGACAGCTACAAATTTAACCAGATGAACTATGTACCTACTGGCCTGACAGCTGCTGCTATAACCCTGGTAGGGTCTCGTGTTTCTACAACACTGTTCCTAACTCTACACCATGTTCTTAACATGAGATCTAACAAATACATAGAAACTACTCATTACAAAAATGCAAGCACTGTAGAAGGCCAAGCAGCTGCTTGAAAGTGCAGCTTAACATCAAATACTGTACACAGTTGAAATGCAGGTAGTGTTTTTGAGGAAACTCAGTTCCTAATTTGCAAGTCTTAGTGGGGCAGTAAGTCATTAAAATTATTGCCAATGTCTATGGCCTAAACAGAAAGACAGAAAGCTCATTTGAGAAAAAGCTTCCACAGGAGATGCCCTACTGTGATTCTGTGACTATTGCTGGAAACAGAGTTGCTCTTACCTGCCACATTTTCTACATGGAAATGTGTTTTCTGTGTTTTGTGTTTTACTGGTAGCATCTGGTTTTATCTTCTGCTTCCGCTTCTTCCTCTGCACGGGAGCAGTAATAGGCTTTCGAGGCTTCGCTGCTGTCTCCCTTGGCTTCCTCCCAAATCTGCCCATGACAGTTGTCTCTTGACTCCTCATATTGGTATTGCTGGCCTTTGCAGAGAGGAGAAGAGTTGAGGCTAAGTGACACTTAAACCCACCATCAGAAGGAAGACAATGGCTGTGCTTCATTTATTCCAGACAAGGGTTTTTATCTCTTATTCCAGAGAAAGTCTTCAGGCTATTTTAAGGACATTTCTCATCATGGCCCTCTGTGTGCACCGGCCACAAAGAATACATTACATTTTTCCACCTTACACATCCCAGTTCTCCCATCACAGCAAACAGTCTGTTGATAGTAATACCGTGAGCTACCTCAGCCCAATCTCTTGTTCTGGAAAAAGTTAGAGATAGAACCTTTTTGCATTTGGAACTGCCCACCTGTTTTCTAAACTATTTGCAGAGTGAAGGTGGCAAAGAAAGCACAACATACACAATGCAGCACTTACTATTACACCATCTTGTAATGTCTGTTCATCTTTCAGAGCATCTGTGCTCCTCTTTCTGTTATCCAACCCTTCCTCTGCCTCCTCTTCTTCCTCCTCTTCCTCGTCCTCCTCCACATGCCCCTGCTCCTCACTGAAGATGTCCCTTCTGAGAGGAAGAACACGTGCAAACCTATGGGAACTCTTCACCAGAAGATAAAGGAACTGTTAATTTTGGTGTCTGTAAATAAATGTCATTATGTGACACAGGACACAAGTTCATGGAGAAGCCAGACTGATTGTGCTTTTGATTTGACCAGTAAATGAGACAACACATGAGAGTTCAAACCACAGCCCAAAAGAGGTGAGAGAAATTTAGGAAATTACTTACCTTGATGTCAACTTCAGCTTCATCTTTCATAGATCTCTCATTAGCACCATCAATGTCCCCAAAGATTAAGGTCCCATTCCGACCAATTTTCACCTGTTTCTTGTATGTGTAGTAGAATTCCACACACTGAGCCACTGTTTTGGTTTTTATCTGTTGTTTAAAAAACAAGAAAGTCCAATAATCCATTGGATTTTGTATAAGTCTTCTCTAAAATCCACATGATTTTTAGAAGACTTACACATAATTACTAGGAGTGCAATAAATACACTTCATATTTTCTCTCCATTCCACCAGAGCTGCTGTTCAAGCCTCCTTTTCTGTATGCCTCATCCCACAGCCCATCCCCTATTGCCATTGTTATTCACTGAGAACTACAAGACAAACTTTCCAAAGAAAAGCTGGTTAATGTAAAGGTGACAGAACCTGGACCTTTATAAGCTTAATGCACCTCTTAGCCTCTGAAATGTTCCAACTGAGCTATGAGGCTTGACAGCAGTCTCTCAGTTTGATGTGGGAGCTTTATTTTCCAGCAGCATTTCAGAGAAGACCAGACCAGAATACCAACCCAAAAATGGAAATGAAGGTTTGCAGCCCTTTCCCATTTTGGCCACGTGCATTTCAGAGGCACATCGTGGTAGACAATTATCAGTACAGACTTGTGACCATCTACATATTCTGTATCAGTGATTTTTATGAAAGTTTGGGAATATATTCTTAGCTTCTGATCTTTTGCAACTTAAATGCCTTTGGGGAATTTACTCAGTAAAGATGTATGCAGCTTCTGGGTTTGCACCTTCCTTCAGTGATTTCTCCACTGCCGACATGTCATACCTCAACAAAATATGGGAGTGATAATTTTTACTATCATTGACTCAAAACTGGAAAGAGAGAGATCTAAAGGATCCATCATTCACATACCCTTCTTTGGTTCTCTATCAGTGGCAAAGATGTGCTTCTTTTTAGTTTTATCAGCAAATCATTTAAGCCAAACATTGCCAGTGCTCTATAAATGTGCTCTGCAGAGGAGATATCTGCAGCATGGAGTAATGGAAGTAATGCAGATTAAGTATCAGGGTAAAGTAAACAACAACAGCAAAACAAACACTATTGTTCTAGCTTTATTGTGAGATTTTATGTTGTTTTGGATGCTGACATCTCTCTGACATCTGAGTGCCTACTGCTTAAAACTGAAGTTTCAGAAAAATCAAGATTGAACTTCCTGTATTAAATGTTCAACAAACATGTAAAAATGTATCACTGCTGTAAAGAAAAAAAAATTTAAAAGTAACTTACAAGCTTTTGGACCAAGAAAAAGTCTTTCTTGTAGATTGCAATGCCTTTGTTGAATAACTTTTTTTCGGCAACTTTCCACTTATCTGATCCTGTAGGTAAAAATTAATGTAGGTAAAAATTAAAGGTAATGGAAGCCCATACAATTTCAAATGTTTACTTTTCTGAGTACCTTTTCTTCATGTTTGCCTTAAGTAAGACCAATACACACATGTAAGGGAGCAGTCTCTCCTTGAATCTACTACAGCAAAACTGCAGACTGCTGCTCACTGCTCCCTTACTGCTCCACCTCAGCTCTCGCCTCAACACTCCATTTGTGTTAAACCTAGTGCTCATCCCCACAGGTTAACTCAGCTCAGCTTGCAAAAACCACTCAATTATATAAACTAAGATGATGCCCAAGCACGGCGAAGTGACACACTTTGTGATGGCCCAATCACAAGATTTTATAGAAGGGAAAGGGCGGGGCAGGAGAACAGGATCTTCCCTTTCAGAAGCAATCCCCTGTACTTGGAAGATTTATTACATCTCCAATATTCCTCAGCTATTCCTTGCCTCCAATAATAAATGCATATTTGAATCCCCTCCTTGCTTATAGATAATATTCAAGTATTATTTGCCAACCACTACAGTAATAATGTGTAATAATGAAGAAATGTAATATCCGTGCTTTGTGTTACCAGCTATTAGACATCTCTCTGCCACTCTACACCGGGTCTTTCAGGTGGCTTGACTTACTCTAGACCACTGAAGTTAGTGTCACATGGCTGACTATTTTCTAATTGGGTACAAGACTACAAAGGCAGTTTATGGCATTTAAATTTTGCAGAAACACTGACAGGTATCCATAGTTGGCTGAGGCTTCTTCAGGAAGCTTGAAAACTATTCCCCATAAAACCCCTGCTTACTCTACCCTGGAAACTCATACCAGAAGGCTGTGATTATAATGCTACCATAGTCTTTCTTGTACACACTGGCTATATTCCTGCATTCTCTGTGGCTTAGTGCAAGGGACTGCCTTCCCTTTTCCCCATAAGGGAAATCAGAACTCATGCATATGCCAACACACACGCACATGTTCAGAAGGATGCAATGTTTCTAACGTTTTAAGTGTCATAATTTGCACAAGCAAAATTTCTCACAAACCATCATTTGAGTTATGAGACAGGACTGATCTTTTAATCTTCTTGTAATGTTACAGAGTACCCCAACAAATCAGAAAAGTATAGAAAAATTGCTGTATGATAAGCAGGCAGCACAGAAGTGCCCTGGTTAACAAACCTGTGTAGTGATAATCTGCCAAAGGGTGAGTAGGCGGTCGCACTGGCCTCTCCAACAGCAGTTTGGTCAGAGCTCCCTAAGAAAAATGCAGGTAAAATAATTAATTTAATGTTTGAGATACAAAAAAAAAGATCAGGTAATTGTTACTCTTCTCCCCTCTGTGGCAAGCCAACTGAAAAGAACCATAGTACATTTTACCAATTGGGACAACTTTAAAAATCACATTCTTGACTACCCACCTAGTCTTGGGTACCACAGGTAAGTAGTACATTCTCAGGACCTCTTCACATCTGTGGATGGACACAACCACCAGGGCATTGGGAGAAAGCTAATTCCACAGACAGAGACCTTGCATCAGCTTCTTCTCATTAACCAAAGGCCTATTACACACTCACATGCAAAAATGCTGCCCTAAATGATACCTGTCTTACACATCCAAGTCATTGTGATCTGATCTGACTTGACTAAGCAATATTTCAAAATAAAACAGCAGTCATGTGACTGAAAGATTACACACACAAAAACCCCACCTCTCAATCTCCTTTTTAGTTTTCATTTAAACCAGAAATGCTTGCAAATTTAGTAGGAAGGACACAACAGAATTGTGCTTCCACTGGCAGTTTAAACCACCTGAAAAATGAATTCCTGGTGCCATAGGCAGTCCTGCTTCTCCCTAATGCCAACAGCAGCATTCACAGTGATGGGCCAACAGAAACCTAACACATAGACACACAAGAACTACTTTCTATTGGATCTCTTCTCCAATGCAAGTCCATGCAGTCTCACAAGTGTCAGTGCAAGGCGACAGGAAACAAGCAGCCAGGCAAAAGCGTGGGATACTCCTGGCCACAAGGCTGATCTATGCCAGGTTAAATCAGTCATAGAACTAGAAAAGGATGACAAAACTGTGCCATTTGCTCTGCTCTGCTCTCTGATATTACCTGCCAGGGTGCCAAAGGGCAATAATGAAAGTGCACCGTGTCTTACAATACTGATACAAAATTAGCAGCGCAGCTGTTCTATAGACACAGACAGAGAAGTCAAATGTATCTACCAAAGCAAAGAGGAGCAAGACACTGAACTTTGCCTCAGATTTCAGCCCCAGCCTCTTATTTTTCCTTTCAATATAGTAAACTTCTCAGGAAGACAACATTTAAGATTCACTTAGCAGTCTTGACTCATTTGCTCTGATAGACTGTCATTGTGCCTGTTAAAAAGCCAAACATGTCCAAGTTGTAAACATGAAAAGCAGTAAGTGCACATGGCACAGTACATCAGGCAGAACCCACTTTAGGGACATCCAAGGGACACAGTGGCAACTGTGGCAACAGTGGCAACCAGATGCATTGAAAGGAATTTGCAAGGCTCTCCTCTCAGGAGTGAGAAGTTACCTGACCTTCCTTAACATCTTTGACATTGAAGTGAACAGCTGGGCCGACTCACCAGAATGCTTCCCTTTTCTTCATGTAAGAAATGCAATGCCAGCTCCTGGTTGGTTCCAGCCCCAGGAAAAATGCTTGAACAGGCAGCAGCTAGCAGGTTTTCCACTATTTCCACAGCGGTACAAAAAAAAATCAGAAAAGAAGATTAAAATGAAGTTTCCCATAGGATTTGCATGATTAATTAGCTCTTTTGAAGGAGGACTAGACATAATAGAAAGTAAAACTCAGAGAAGCTGAATGTTCTGGCAAATTTATCTGGGTCAAATTTGAACCCAAGAACTCATTAGACTGCTAGGTCATGCAGCACTATTTACACATGGAGTTTCTTGCAAATCTCCTCCCTCCTGTAATGTCTTCCCACCTCCCCTTATATCATGAATTTCCATTTCACAAAACCCTTTCTTTTCTCTCATTAAAAATATTTCTTCCACACCTACCCAATTCCTTTTCCCTTCAGGATTTATACAGGCTAAAACCCACATACAACAAAAACAGACAGCTCCCCCAGTCTGCTACTAGCTGCCCCAACTCCTGCTTCCTCATCCTGACTTCTGTCTGCAACCTGATTTTTTCAAAATACTGTTTTGTCTAGAACATCCCTCAAAAATACAGGAGTTGAATGTGGCTTTCAAATGTTAACTAAACCAAGGAAGCTTCACTGAGCAAAAGGCTGCTCTTGGCCTGATAGAATCAGTAGTCCCAGTTTTCTCACAATTAAAAGAACCAATCCTACCAACCTCCCTGTGCCTCATACATGCAACCTGATAAACCAGTTTTGCTCTAAAAACTCTTTTCAAGACCACTCAAACATGACACTTGACTGGCAGCTCTGAAAGATTTTTAATTATGCCTACAGTAGATATGTAGTTACCCCTAAAACCACTGTGAGAACTTTGTCCTATTTATCAGCCTTCCACCTTCTTACCATTCTCTTGGGTGACTTTGCTGGTTTCCAAATCACCCCACGGCTGCCACACCAGGTCTGCTTTATGTTCATCAGCTTCTGCCAGAGATCTGTCTTGGAGTGATGGGATTTCTGCTTGAAAGCGAGTTCCTACATTTATTCGCCTGCAGAGAAGGAAAAATGTTACAGTCAGGCCCTCTTTACAATATCCAGGGAGTCGCCATATCTGCTAGAAACAGTAATGAAGAAACAAATGCAGCAGGCTCTTGCATGTAATACCAACAGTATTGTAGGTTACATTAATAACTCAGAAATCGAGAAGTTTTACATCCATTACCAATTTCCATTGTTTTATCAGCATAGGTTGAAACTGTATTTAAATTAGCATCCCCTAACAGCTGCTCAAAGAACAGTTATTAGCTTCCAATAATCATCACTTTTTGAGAGGCTGTCACATAGGCTCCTCTTATGGCAAGCCTGCTCCTCAGGCATAAGACAAGTGAGCCTGTTTTAGTACTAACATTTTGTCAGCCAATGACTGAACCAGAGTCTCTAAAAGTCCTTTTCAACCTAAACACTGCTGTCTGGTCCAGCTTCCCATTCAAAGCAGGATCAAAATTTGGTCCTTTATGATCTTGACACAAACTGGTGTCTTCTAGGCGCTCCTTCTAACAACTGAAACCAAAAATATAAACAATGAAACCTGTATTGCTCATTTTGTACCAAATCGAAATCCTATCCTTTTAGCAACAACCTTGTACTTTTTTACCTGAATTAGTAGGCAGACTTTTCACTACATGCAACCCACAGAACACTACACTTGCTTTAAGTCAAGTGACCATCCACAGAGTTTCCACTCTGTACTAGAAAACGACTCAAACAGAGATGGGTAAGAACCCCCAATAAAAGGCTGCTCTATCGTATACTCAATGCAGAGGTGTTCCTCATTCAGATGTCAGTCAACTAGCACCACGCTGGTAGCTCCTGACACAGTAAAGTATAGAGAAAGAAGCTCTTTTTTGGAGAGAGCAGATCAGGCAGTGCCTGCAAGACGATTAAATTGTGATATTGCTTCACTAGAAAAAAGGTAAAACTCCCTGCCCAGGGCAAGGTTTGCTATAATTCTCAAGTCTTTGCTTGGTGCCCCCCACTGCCCCAGCACAATTACCAGAGAAAAAGCATCATCTAGTGCAATTCTGAGAAATGCCAACCTCCAGACTTTTCTCGTTGTCTGAAATGACACTTGCATGTCTATTCTGAAAAGAAGAGTTTGGAAAAGGTGTGGGGAAGCCTTGAAACAACACACATAATGTGTACAAAAATCCAGAGAGACATTAGCAAGTGTTTCTAAAGGGTGTTTTGAAGTCCTAAGAGACTGTGGCATCAAAGGGGAGGAAATGGGTATGGAAGGAGAACAAGCAAACACCTTAATTCTTTCTTTTACACCCAATTCATCATTTTGATATTTTCATGAAGCACCTGTATCATGAGATGTCATGTGTTGCAAAAGCCCGTATTAAAAAAAAATTACTGACTTCTAAAAAACATAAAAAGAGATTTTGCAAACTATTTATTTTGTGTCTACAGCAGATCCAGACCTACTTTGGGGGAACAGTTTACAGTCCATGTGTAAACAAAGCGATGTAGAAGATTACAACCCTGCATGCTTGCTCCAACTTCATCACCCATTCAGCAGCAGCTTGACACAAGCTGGGTGGAATCCCTTTTTGGATTCCTTCCTTCAGAATCTGCTAGATGCACAGACTGATGCTAACTTCCTCTCAGTAGGTAATGGCAAAATGACATCAAGCATGACAGATGTAAGCAGGGAAGTTTTAGGTAGGCTGCCAAATACTATCTGTCTTTTCCCCCCAAAACAGTATCTTCAATACCTGTTGAAGGTAAAGCAATAGGGACATCACACATCTCAAATCACAGCCATGGGCAGGGAAGAACTAAAGTTGAAAAGTTGAAAATGTAGCCCCTGCTTGTAACTGTTTCAGGGTCTGCTTCCCAAAAGTAATTCCATTTGAAATGAACAATAAAGTGGAACATACATGAAGAATAAAGGACTCCAAAAAAACATCCAAGTTTGATTTTGGGTATTTTGCTGGTACCAAAGTCTGTTTATAACACTATAAAGTTTTCCATTTTTCCTTCACTTGTCCTGTTCATCTGGACAGAAAAAGCACAATCCAGACTAAAAATGAAAAGCAAGAGTGCAAGACTGAGAAGACCTTGCTAAAAAAGCAAAGCAAAACAACACAACCACCCTGGTAAGCCAGCCCTCCTTTCAGCACACTGAGATGGACTGCAGAATGACGTTCATGTGGAGTCTTCTGCTCACTGTTATCAGTCTTGTTTACTGTTACAGCACGCAGTTTCATGGAGGAGGAAAGGGTTATGGATTATGATCTGCCCTAGGTGGGATGACTGCTTGAAATGGACACCTCGCTGTCACCTGGAAACAGATAAAAAGGTGCTTTTGCAGTAAAAACTGCACTGGGAAATTTGGGAGATACTGTGTCTCAAGGCACAGACTCCTCTGACCTCACCTCTGAGAAGGAGAGAGACAACTGGAAAATCTGGAGGGAAAGAATGTGGGCCTTCTTGAAAGTTGTTTTTTATTTTCACACTAAACTTGGAATATGACATCTCTGGGCTAGAAAAACTACAACTTACACCTCGTACCTGCAACACCCAAATAAAACTACTGTAAGAGTTGACCTGGGTAAGCTAAATTTTGTCTGCTCAGAGCAGGGGCTTGGACCAGATGAGCTCCAGAGATCCATTCAAGCTATACTATTCCACTGCTCCTTTACTGATGAAGCCCAGATTTCAGTACTAGAGCTCTTGCCTGTAAACACCAACAATGCTCTTGGGATGCCCACTGGGCAGCAGAATGTAACAACATCCAGAACTGAAGCTGTGAATTGGGAAGGCAGTTCACAGCTGATGCACCACAGCTATATTTAAGGCTGACTAGATGAGGGGTGACTTCAAGACTTTGATGCAACTGAACTACAAAACCAGTAGGACACAAGGATCTGTGACAACAGCTGCCTATTGTACCACTTCACAAAGAATTAAGCTTCATTATCACATTTCCTATTCCAAATCTCTGCAATTAAATAACCTTTTGAGAAGCATTAGCAGAAGGTTTGGCAAAGCACAACAATTATGAACACTATATTGGGTAATCACAAGTTAGAGTCGACTTGTGACAAGACTACAAAGCAAATTAAGCATTTTTTCTTTAAAAAAAAAAAAAAGAGCTTCCTGTTATATTTTCTTTAAGGAAGATGTCTACATAACTGACCACAACAGCGCTGCCAAGCACAGAATGACACCAGGCTATTAATTTATTGTGATTATAAGTTAAAAGCTGCATAAGCATCTGTCCAGTAAGACTTAAGATGACAGTAAGACAACTCTGCACACAACTCCTTTTTGGCAAATGGAGATGAACTTGCATTACTAAGTTACTACAGTGGAAAATTTCCAGCAACAAATTTGAAAATTTTCACACACAACTAAAATCACTACTAAGTTTATGTCATTAACTTCAGCAATTTAAGCCAATAGTCCCAACAAAGACAACTGCATCATAGAGAGGTCACAGATCAAGATCTGGCAGGGACACAAAAAATATCTGTTCAAGAAGTTCCCCTGGATTAATGTGAAATGAACCAACAGAGAAAAGACGAATTAGGCAATTTCCAAAATAAATTTATACCAAAAAAATGTGCTTATTTCAATGAATGGCTTCAATATAGAGGAGCTTTGCAAAGGGGACAAGAACAATCTGTGTTCGTTCACAATTATAACATTTGCTCAGGACAGGCTGCTCTCACAAGTGCAGAAAATTGAGTGTCAAACAGGAAGGCAGAATGGAAAAAGGGCAACAAAAAAATTGTCAGCAAATGCTCCAGCCCATTTTTAAAATATAAACTGTTTTGTGTAAGAGCAAAAGAAGCCTTTTATTTATCTCAGGAAAGTTTGAGTTAAATATCTCAAAAGTTACAGGATATGCTGCAGAGTTAGAGTGGAGATTCCTGACTGCACGTGGGTGTTTTTATGCCATTTGGGTGCTTTCATGCCATGCATCTCCATGATTAGATTTTGCAGGAGTTCATTAACTAGGCATAACAATGAAGTGGAACTACCTTGCTATATTTCTGCAGCCCTGAGTTTGAACTGATAACACTCCCAGAGTGTTTGCAAAGGCTGTGCAGAGACATTGGCAACTCCACTCAGGTTTAGCAGGACTGGCACCAAGCCTAAGCTCACAATCCCAGCTTCAGTATCTCCAAGCTGTGCTCCCTGGTGCTGCGGTGTCCATATATGTCTGAAATTTTCCCAGCACACAGCCAGCTAAAGACTAAGAAGACTGATTAGCTCAGGGCACACACCCCATATGCCACTGGCTGTAGTGCTTTCAGGCTGAGCTCGCCCAGGAGGGAGCAAAGTGTTCACAACTGTGCTGCAGCTACAACACCCCTGTGATCTGACCAGTCCATGTGAGAGCTAACTCCAGTTTTCCAAGCCACATTCTGTCCTTCCTCTAAGGGAGCATCATCTTCCCACCCTAAAACAAGCATACAGCATACAAAGAAGTGCTTGTATACAACAGCACGGGACAGATTCACCTTTAGTTAACTAATAGTATTTCAGCCCAGAGACAGATGAGCTGTAATAGAAAGCAGTTAATATTACCAGAATTACGTTTGCCCAAACACACATTATTTATCATAGCGAGTAATTTTTAATAAAGACAACTTATATTTTGAATCGCCAAAAAGAATAGTTGTAATGTTTCTAAGAGATACTTTGGCTGTACAGGGAGCAGTTTGAAGGTTTAGGAGGAAGGAAGGAAGCACATTTACTAAAAGACTATGAATCTACTGGCTACTTACGGTTCAATGCTGACCGGGGTGGCTTCCCCCACTACTGTAAGAATTGGAGGGGTAACTTCTGAACTATCTGCAAGGAGAAGAAAGAACTGCTCAGACAGCTCAGCTTCACTTCTGAGATTTATTTTTCACACAGCTTGCAAATCTAATCAGAGCTGCCCATCTCTCAGAAAAGGTACCCACGGGCTAAATAAAGGAGTTTAAGGTAAGCAGGAAATTGCTTTCGTCCCCTCAGTTCCAGATACGGACAGTGTGCAAGAACTGACTTTCCCATTCCCAAGAACGTCAGCAGGGGGTGTTGCAGGCTGCTTGTGAGCACATCTGAACATCCATGCCCAGATGCAGCAACACTGCATTTCCTCTATTCCATCTCCCCAAACAACGAAGGAGCCCCAGTTTCACACAATCACACCTCCTAATGGCATGATCTTTCTCCTAACGCTCTGCAGTTCCTAATCAGAAATTAGGCAAGAAAGGAAGGTTAAAGTGAAACCTACTTGATCTAAGCAGAGTTCTGTGACCACTTTTGGGAGTCATTGGAGGTGGAGCTGAAGTTGAAGAGAGGATAGCATTAAAATATAGCCCAGATCCTTCTCTCACTGGACTGAGAATTGGTGGAGGAGTATAAGGAGGTAGCTCAAAGTTCCTATCCGAAGGATGGTCTGCCAGACGGACGGGTGACCGTAAGTGGCTCTGATACGGAGTAATGTTGGAATAAACGGGTGGTGCAATAAAGGTGCCAGCTTTTGGTGGTATGAAGAGCGGCTCAGGTCTTGGCCGCTGCTTTGGTTTTCGGGCAAAGCCCTCTGCTTCACCCTTTGGAACAGCATCTTCATGCTATTCGGAAAAAAAAAATACATAGTTAATTTTGTAACCTCAGGTTGTCTGAAAAACTTCAGTGAGATGACAGTATTTTTTCACGGCAGCTTGAAACTTGGATAGCACAGATGAAGGATGTCTCAACAACTAGCAGAAGGGGAAAATGAGAGGAATAAAACAGAGAATGGAAGGGAATGGACACAGGAACAATTAGCAGCAGCTCCAGCTCATGTGATTATGAAGTTATACTTTACAAGAAACTACATGTATATCTCATCTAACCTTCATGGCAGCTTTAAAAGAGAACAAAAAAGCACAGCAGAACCCTGGTACAGATACACCAGATTCCTGATACAGATACATGGTGACACCAAATAGTGGTAAGAGAACAGAAAACAATATAAGAGTATTTTATTAGATAGTCAAGCATTTAAATGCAGAGAAACTTCCCCAGATGCCTGCCATTTCTCTGGTATCTGAACATTCTGTTGTACTTCTGGATAGAAGAGAGGGAAAATAAAAAAATCAACCCATCTACTCATTACTGTCATGCTGCAGGGGAACAATCAAGTACTGACCTTCAGAACTCAGTAAAAGGTTTCAATTCCATGAGAATAAATCTTCACTTTGGATTTTATTCAGATGGAGAGATATGCAGACTACTTAGAATTGACTAGTATCTATGTATGTATGAAGAAAGCACTCTTGACACAGACGCTATTATTCTAGTCTTATTGCCCATCTGGCTTTATTCACTGTTTAGTGAATTTAGTGGGACATTGCTTGCGGTACTAGTAATTAGCTGTAGGTCATGAAAAGCCAGCAATGCCCAAATATATGGCAATATTATGATCAAAAATATCTCCAGACTACATACATTCTAATTTCAAGACTTGATATAAAACAACTTTAACAGAAAAGTTTAGGGCTAGAAACTGTGCAATTAAATCTAACAGATCTGACTCATCTTAGGTTTCTTAGTCCATCCATACCTGACTCGAGGTCTCCATGTTAGTATTGCGATTAGATCGCCTCCGAGTGACTATCACAGAAGGCTTCCTTTCACAAGGAGCTCGATCATTTGTCTGGCCTCTCTGGAGCTTTCCTTCCTCAGACTTTTCCTTTTCAAGGCTCTGCAAGTCAATTTTTCTCACTGGCACAGACACAGGAATGATAAGAGGCACAAGGCTGTTATCTTCCCGGGCTTTTTTGGGAGCTGGTGAAGAACTGGCGAATTCCACAACAGTTTTTGAAGTTGCAGTAGGTCCTGGAGCTGTTATTAGCACATTCTTCTCCTCCTCTGAATTATCCAGTTCCTGAGAAGAAAAATAGGTTCCTAGAAGGTTCTGTAGTATTCACATAACAAATCAGATACCATCTCACTTTCAGCGCATATTTGCAAACTGAAATGGATTTGAAAGCATTACTGGAGGAAAAAGAATACTTCTAAAGTTTCATAAAATTACTTGAGGATTGCCTGTAGTCTCAGCTGTTAGAACACGTTTATATACCTCATGCTTAAGAATTGTTTCACTACCTATGTTTCGATATTTTATTTTCCATATGTATTTGTGTCCTGCTGTATAACTTTCAACAAAGGCTCTTCAGTTTTAGTAATGATCAAAAGCTGCAGTTTTTTAATTTCAAATATTGGATTTCTGCTCCAGGGAAGACCGAATCATGATAACATCTTAATAAAATCTCTCACACACATAAAAAGGTCAAAAGAACCCCAACTCAGCTAGCTCTTTGCTTCACCTTTTTTTTTCTGATTTACAGGACAAAAGCAACTTTCCTTATTATAACTGGAGCCTCTGAGTTTTGCTGTCTAACCAGGCCTATGCCTGAAGTACTTTTGCTCAACAGAATCAACAAGGTGTAACAGCAAGCCAGCATGTTTTGCACTGATATTACAGCTTCCATGTCTGTTTTACTTATGGAAGTCCTAGAAAACTGAGCTCCAAGGAGATGGGAATGGAGAATTTATCCCATAACATACACAAACAAACACATACAAATGGAGGTTTATCCCATAACGGACCCTGCAGTTTAGCAGTCTGACTGCTTCTTCACAGAGACTGCAGATATCCACCCCTACCATGCAGTCATGAAACATACAACTATAAAGTCACGAGTGGCATCCACTGTCCTAGGCTGTGCTTCAGGCGAAATTAATGAGCTCTGAGGACCTGCCTTCACTTCAGGCTGGTGACAGGCACCTGAATTTTCCCATAAAAATAGTAATTTTGGATTTGGAAGGCATTCATCATGTTCATCATGCTGACAGACATCACTAGAGTTCACTACCTCTAGAGAGCAAGGGGTTCTTGGAAATTTTTGTAGCCTCCCTCCATGACTTCAGGAGAAAGAGACTAACAAAGATGCCTTTTAAACATATGAAGAGGTCATCTACTGGAAACAGACATCTCTGCCAGCTAGTTCTGCCTGTATCTGAAGAACTAGCTCACACATGGCTTCATGCTGCTGTGCAAAGGCCTCCATTCATCAGGGAAATTGATGCTGTTACCACCTTATTACTGAAGCCTAGTTAAACTCCTGGAATAGCTCTGGGGTCATCTTCTAGCAGCAAGATCTGCAGCCAGTAGTTTTGAACCACTGTTTAGAGCAGTGCATTGACACTACATTGTTTAGACTGCTGCCAAGAAAAGCCTTGGTTTTAGCCACGTTACTTTTTTTCCACCCGACGTGGCTGTTACTAGTGCAAGCACTCTGGCGTATTTTCTGGGTACAGCAATAAAACACCTAATGACAATGTGAACAAGCACCAATTCTGACCAATCTACAAACCGCAGGTACTTCCTGTGTGCTACACAGACCTCTGTGGGTCAAGAGACATGAACTAATTTGCTGACTACAGGGAGGAAATTACGGCAGCTAGTCACGCAAAAGATGTCACTTTCCTCTGCCTTCATGATCGGTCGACCACGCTCCTTTCATTTTCAGGACTGGGGGGTAATCAGCAAAGGACTCCTCCTTAATGATGGGAGAGATGACCCCTCCAAGAGAAAAGAAGAAGAGGAGACCTGAATAGTAGTACAAATAGAGAAAAGGCAGCAGTGGGAACTTAATATAAATAGCTGAGGAATCCTTAAAAATGTTCTGGTCCACACCAGAGCTTTTCTGATCACAAAGTTTCACACACACCTAAGGTTTACTAAGAGGGGACATGACTAATTTTGGAATTAAGCCTTTTGCTCCAAATCCTAAATATTTTCCCAACCGTTTGATTATTCTCAGAGGTAAGCAGAAAAGAGTCTCTGAACAGGGGATGGGACCTTCATTTGTAGACCTGCTAGGGGATTTTCAGGTACCTCAGCATCCCTGTTGCAGCATTTGGAGCAGGAGGGCTGCTGAATAACTGCAGCAAGTGAAACATGTGGCACTTCAATTTAGACTCTTGCATAAATACTGAGGGATGAACTGTTCATCTAGCATCCTCCAGGAAATCGACAGAATGTTCTGGCATCGATCCTGTCTATTCCTCAAGCTGTTTCTAAAGAACTTAGAATTCACAGAAAAACCCAACTGCAACAGCTGGAAGAACAGTTCCAAGGCCATTTCTGTGATCACATAAGAAACCACACCAGCCTTTGAAAAACACCTGCCCACAGAGTGCTTTCTGCCATCGTTCTGCATCGTCTGCATCAAGTAGAGGCAGCTTCTGTCTGCAGTCAAACCAAAGCTTGTCCATGAAGGAGGCTAGTCCAGAACTACAATTCTGCAAACAAAACTTTTTTTTTCCCTTTTGTTTGTAGCAGCTGGTGCCCTGCCCTGTGGCAAGGCAAAGTAACCAAGATCTGTCTTCCTTCCATAAAGGAGTATTAAGGTTCAGTCACCCTTTAAGACAACCATTCAGATTTCAGAAAAGTTTTCTGTACTTTTAGGATACAAAAAATCACACTGAAACCATTAAAGTAAGAGTTGAGAATTTAGTGCAGCCTAAATAAGCTTGCACCACCTGAAAAAAAAGGCAGCCACAGGCAGCTCTGGTGCAAAGCCTCAGTCGTGACACTGCACGTAGACAGACACTGCTTTTCAGAATACTGTCTTTGCATAAGGTACATATACCTAGACTGGGATGTTCAAACAATTGGTTCAAATAATGAATACTTTCTTCTTTAATGAGTAATTTAACTCTATGGCCTTCTACATGCTCTTCAGATAACCTATGCAGAGAAGGCTTCTAGGTCGTTTTTAACAGACACTCATAAGAGGAGCAGACCACTCTCTCAGCAAACGTTTTCTTTTTCTCCGTCACACAATATTCAACCCCTTGAAGATGTAAAATCCACCAGACCTCTGGTAAGAATTTTATCATCTTCCAAAACCTCATCATGAAAGCCTGAAGAGATCTAAGCATAAAGCATCCTTCTGTTAGTGCCATTATGGAAGCTGCTTGCATAATTGCAAAAAAACAAAAGAGCATCTGTCAAAACACTTCTCTGGTCTTTGCATTATGAAGCAGACTGCAAGCAGACGTGCCTTCAAATGGCCAATTTGTTGCTTCATCTCTCAGGGCCTTTTCATAGATGCTCTGTTTGCTTCTTCTTGACACTCTGTTAGTGATTCAAGTGCAATGTGAATTGCAGGCCTTCTGCAATATAACCACACAAGGGCTGGCAAAGTATGAGCAAATACACCATGCCACTATGTACCAGTAGTTTTTTATCAAATCTGCTTGTTCGACTGGAGCTGGAGCAAAAAGGATTGAAGACAGCATCTACCAAGTCACTGTTTGCTTTCTGCTGTGCAAGAGATAGAGGAGGCTATGGATACTTGCCTCCTTGTTTATTAACTCAGTTCTTTTACTCAAACAGCACATTACTCTTAGGAAGAGATAGGACAAAACAGCAACAGACAGACTAGGAAAAAAACGATGCTGAGAACAAAACAGGGAATAAAATGTCCTTCCCTTTGTTGTCTGACTGGATAGTAACTCAAGTGTCAAAACTATGGGTAAAAGTAACTCATGTAATATCTGTATTTCATCAGCCTTTGACAACAAAGCTTCCAAGGAGAAAAGTGCATCTCATAAGAGGCACTCACTGAAAGATTCGTCAAACCACAACTGTAAGAAAACCTTCCAAAATAATCCCTCAAAAAAACCCTACCCAACTCCAAAAATCCCATCACTTGTCTCCCAATAGGCTACTTAATTTTAAACTCTGTCATCTTGCCATATGGAATATATACTGTACAATTTAGACTGATGGGATATCAAAAGGATAGGAGTAGTGAACTACCAAATCAGCCAGCACTAGATTTCTTCCCCACTGAGTCCTACAGGAGGTCTACAGAAAGAAAGGTCATTCTACAGCCCTCAGGTCATTCTCAAGAACAAGAAGCTGCATGAGACAGACCTTTGTCATGGTACCTATACCTTTGCTGGTATAGGTTCTTCATGTAAGTGAAGCTTTCTTAGATTTTTAATATTTGTGAAATACTGAACATGTAACTTGCATTATGCAATTTTTAGATAGCATATTCTAGAAACATTTCAACTGCTGAAAGTGGAAAAACTGGCATGTAAGCTAGGTCTTTTAACAGAAAAGAAAGAGAATGTTAAATTGGTAAAAAGACAAACTGCTTATACTTGCCTCTCAAAATTCTTGATCACCTTGAGACCTAAGCTGAAAACATCCATACTTTGATGTCATGGGCTAAAGTAACATTTGGTGCTAGTGAAATAAAACTGTCCTTTAGTGGTTTCCCTGCATTACATCTCTGTTCTCCCACATCTATGAATGTAACTGAACTTACATGCCTCAACTCCAGAGCTGCCTTTGCTGCACACTTCAAGATATCATCCTGTTCAGAATATGTACATAAATCCCTTTCATTTTGGCCTTATTCTGTAGTCTAAAATGTGCTGTAGTGATTAGGGGCTATACCTTACCTTTACATTCTGAAGAGACGCCAGCTCAACAGCTTTTTGGGCCAAAGTCAGCAAATTGGCTTCTTGAGAAACACGTCGTCTCCGTCTAGTACTCTGGATTACACCACCTCTGACACCCTGAAAATCATTTGTTCTCTGAGTGTTTTCTTCTGCTGCTGCTGCCTGTTTCTCCTCATCCCTACCATTCTGGGCTGCAGCTTGCCTGTCTGTTTCCATTTGGCACTGCTCACTATTGGCCAGGACATCCTTCTGCCCCAGATCCAGTCTTTTGGGGTGCAAATAGTTACTTTTATTGTGGGCCAGTGACTCAGGTGGCTGCTGTAATGGGACGTCTTGCTGATGTGTTTGCCAGTGTTGCAGAAATAAATTGCTAGGTTGTTCTTCTGCCTGCTTAGAAGTCAACACTTCTCCTGCAGATGTCAGCAGGACACCTTCTTTGGAGAGTCTCCGTGACCGTCTTGGAAAGGGAATCTGGGTCTGAGGTAGCACAGTCTGTTGGTTCTGCTCTGTTAATGCCTTGTAGAGCTCCTGGTTCCTCTCTGCTTGCTGAAACTGGTGTGCCATCATGTGATGCTGAGGTGCTGCAGCTGCCACATGAGGCTGTGCTATGGAAGTTGTTTGCTGCAGACCAAAGGCTTGTGTGGCAGCCTGTTGCTGCTGCTGCTGAGGATAGAAATTTTCAAAGAGCTGTAGCTGGGGAAGAGCTTGCTGTTTGTGTTGCGCCGTAAATGCTGGACTGGAAGAAGTTGGGGCTTCTTGAAAGACATGTAACAACTCTGGAAGACCTTGCTTTTGGCCTTGGTGACCAAATGCAAGTTGGAAAGGCTGCAATGGCAGGCTTTGATTCTGCTGCTGCTGCTGTTTCTGCATTTGATGAAAAGAATTCATTTGAGCTTGTTGTCTCACCAGGGCTTGCTGTTCCAGCTGAGCCTTCTGGGACATCATCTGCTGGACAGCATCTCCATATAAGTCCAGCTGTGACACGAACACTCCTTTCTCTTGATTTCTTTTAAGGGCTTCTGGGTGGCCATAGAAGCCTGGGGCACCAGCATTAGAATGGGGTCCTTTTGGGTTGCCTCCAAAAACCACACTGTGGTTCCACATTGAAGGTGGAGACTGCCAGTGGCTGTCACCCCTCTCTGGCAACCGGTTTCCCATTAGTGAATTCTGCCATTTGACAGCTGTTACTGACTGGGGCATCATCACTGATTCTCCCCTGTCTTGACTGTAAACAGAGTTCATCAAAGCAACATTGTTGGGTGTATTTGTTAATCCTCCTGCATGAGAAATTTCCATGGTTTGGGAGACTGGTATATTCCCTCCGTGTCCATAGTACTGTCCTTCCTTAAGCTGCTGCTGCGGTTCTTTTGACGATACAGCTATGTCCTGCTCATTAAAATAGGCAACTCGTTTCCCAGTTCTTTTGCTTGAAGACTTTTGCTGAGCCTGAAGATTCATGGTTCAGTCTATTCTCCCAGCCACACACAGTATTTACAATCCACCCATCCCTGAGGTTGGGGGAGGAAAGGCACAGCAGTCTGTCTTTTCCATTCAGCTTTAGTAATAAAGGGCAGGAATGAAGACCTGATGAAAGTGCATTCACTTCCTTTTTCTTTGAGTGCTTCTGCCACTTCTTTTCACTCTTATGCTTTGTGGTTCAGAGGTCAGTAGGGTCCACTTAAGTTACAGGTCCTGAAAAGGAGAAGCAATTGCAATGAATCATCAACAGACATGATCGGTCTATGAAGACTCATGTGATAAGCAACAATGTGTATGTCTGTCCCATTGCCTATGGAAATGAAGAGCAGGGTAATACATGGAACAAACAACAGACCTGATCTGCTAGAAGAACACAAGACAAAACAACTTAGTTTTACAAAATAGATATCACACTGTACTTGCATGATGCAACTTCCAATTGCACACAGAATTATGACTAATCACTTAAGTTCATCCTGTAAGTTTTACTCTTAAACTACCTCTGATCTGGCCAATTAATTCCATGTCTTCCTGTAGCCAGAATAATCTGGTTTTAATATCAACTCAAAACCACATAACAAAAAACCCTCATGGCTTGTCAAAAGGCCACATCTCCCAAAGACCTTTAAAAGACACACATGTACATGAAGGCTGCAGTCAAACACACCGCAAGATGCTCAGCTCAGTATTCTGAAGGAAAAGGGTCAGGCAACAGCCCATCAGTCACTCACACTCACACCACCCCNATGCTTTCCAGTTAAAAACTGCCCACCCAGCACCCAAGCACTGGAGACAGGGCCTGCTCAACCTGTTGCTCTCTCAGATGTTTTCTTCAACCACTGAAAGCAACTGCTCCTGCTCAGGTCATGCTCACTGAAAGGTAGTTCAGGCAGCTGCTCTTGTTACAGCTGCTCCCATACATCAGCAAATATCTGTTAGTGTAAAGCTACAAACATAACAGGAGAAAGCCTTTCCATGACAGGCACTCTACGACAGTTCTACCTTCCTACCCTCTTCTTCCATGAAGAAAAGGTACCCACAAACTCTAAGAGGCTAACTTGCAGGATTAAGGTCTAATGGGTGAACACATACATGCATCACTATTTCTGTTTGGACACCTAAAATCATTTTAGTTCAAGTCTGTTTAGTTTTAAATTCAGTTACATTCTTAAACTACCACTACTACTAACATTCTAGTGTAAGTCTCTGTTTCTATCCTTTTCAGTGTGCACTCTGTTCCACTTTAATTCACATTGCCAATATATTCCAGAAAAATAATAACAAATTATTTAAAACCTATTCTTATTACATCCTTTCTGCTGTATAATCAAGTGTCTCTTGAGTGGAGCAGGTAAGACTAACACACACATCCTCTCCAATGAAACCTGCAATCTACTTCTCTGTCTTTCTAAAATGAAAAAATAATAAACCAAAACAACACAGCACACTGAAGTCCTGTAACCTGAGCTTCCTCAGACAGATATGGGTACAGTGCAGGTTTTAATACTGAGGTGAGGTTGGGAACACTACGGGGAGGAAAAGACAAAGAGTTTTAATTAACTTACGCAACTTCCACCTCAGAGGCCAAGCTTGGCTTCAGTGCTACTGGAACCATGGGACTGTGTTTCAGAGCGAAGTGACTCACTTCCTCAGGCTGTTACATAGCTGTTCCCCCACACTGCCTCCCCTTCACCTTGGCTACAAACCATGGACCTCTGCCACCCTGCATCACGGAGCCAGGGCATTCCTCCCTCCCCTAAGCACAACGCCTCAGCTCATTTTCCAAGACTCTCACAACAAGACAAAAATAACTCCAGGAGAAATTATGGACACGTGAAATGGAAAATTGTCTCTAAACTGCAACTAGTACACAAACGAAGATTTCATAAAGTAAGTTTTTCCTACTTCAAAACTTCACTAGGAGAGGAAAAAACATCTTACAGCAAGAAATTGAATGCTGGTAGCAAACATGTAGAGTTGGAAAGGTTGCTATATGACTCTCAGAAGCATTAATGTTATCCTCTCCCTTTGCTTTTTGCAGCACTGCAAATGTACCAGAGATAACAGCTGAAACAAACCTCAATACCTGTGGTAATACTACCAAGAGTGGTTTCTGACAGTCTTACTTTTTGAAATCATTGCAAGTTATTTTTCTCTCCAAACTAGGCAACCTTTCCCTTCTACTGATGTTTCTATGTGCTATTGTATTGATCAGTCACATAATTCACAATGTGAATAAATTCTGATAAAAATAATGCAAGCTTTTCTGTATATCAGAAGATATTACTACTAGATCAAGTTTTAACCTCCCAGACAGCTTTCTGAAATTCTGCTGTAGATTTTCTACACTTTGAAGAAAAATGCAACAATAATTGTCAAAAAGATGGTATTCAACTTCAAGGGTCCTTGTTTCCAATTTAAAAAAAAAAAAAAAAAAGCCCAGCTGATGCAATGCTGTTCTTCGTAGTCATGGCTGACATTTGCAGCTACTGCACAGACAAGTATCCAGAAGACCTTTTGCAAGAAGACTCTCATGTTAGTGAGAAAGCACTGCCTTAGCAGAATTTTCCAAACCTTCACTTGTGTGAACTTTGGTTCTGTTCCACTTTTTCTGTTACTAGATAAGAAGACACCAGCATCGTAAGGTCTAACTCAGACCAGTTTAGAACTGCAGCAATATGGAAAAGAGATCTAACAAAAGTATTAAGATGCAAATTATAAAAAGGAGTAAGTTCAGAGATAACCTAAATGAGAAAAAGGAGTATGTACAACTGAAGTTGTTATTCAGCACAAAACCCAGCATAGTGAAAAGGACATTACCAGGGAGAAAAGAGATTCAAGGTACTTTGAACAAGACATGCTGACTGAACATCCCAGTTCTCCCAGTTACATGAAGAAAATAACTATATCCCAAGAGATCACCAAGATAAAAGAGGATTTGGTGCATCCAGTATTTGATGGTAAAAAAAAACCCCCACAATATTAGCTTTTTAGAAATTCTTTCTATATAGAAAAACTGCAAAAAAAAAAATCTTCTATGCCATCCTAACAGTAAGAGTCCATAGTTTAAGCTGCAGTGATAAATGTTCAAGTTGCAGCATGACTATGCTTCAGGAAAGCTCACACTTGGCAGCTTCACTGCATGAGCACTGCTGGCTCTCTGACTAAACAAGCTTCCCTCCCTGAGGTTGGGGGAATGAGCTCACATAATAATCATCCTAGCCAATTACCAGCTTTGGGGTTTTTTTGTTTTGTTTTGTTTTACTTTAATTTCAGCACAAGAGTCAGCCTGCAGTAGCACAGTAAAATGGCAACACACTTCCAGGCTTAAATGCTTTAGAGCAATACACCTCTGACCATTCCTTACCTTTGAATAAAACACAGAGCAAGTTCCAATACTGTAATTCCCAGAAGATATTGTGTCTTGCCTCCAAATATACTTAAGTGTAATGATACTTAGTATTGCTTTTACACTGCGCAGAGAAAAAGCAAAACCCAGCATCAGTATATTTTGTTTTAATAACTCTAAGATTTGGCATGCAATATCATCATTTATTTTCACTTCCAGGAGCTTCTGACATTCGAGAACTTCTCCTGACCTTTCTTCAGATGAACACAAATACTGCATCACCACCTTTAAAACTGTAAATATTTTCAGATTTGTAACAATTTTTCATATTGCAAGGCTTTCTCTTCTACATCTAAAAAGAATGTCAGATTACATACACATATACCCAGTGGGCACATGTGCAGGATTTTCTGGACGGAAAAATACATAAGGAAAGTAACCCAGGGCACCTTACTGAGAGAAGTTAGAGTTAGCATTTTTTAGCTAAAAATTTCTCCAGCATATCTGCACTAGTGCATTAAAAAAAATCATAAACACATACAAAACAACACATGGGCTACATTTAGGCAAAGAATGCTGAAGAACTTCCTGAAGTACACAGCAGGACTGCAGAGGAGTCTCTGCCTGCATCCAGGATTCTGTTTTGAAATTATGAAGTCTTTTCAATGCAGAGATATCTGAGCGGTGCAGGGCACAGACACTCAGAGCCACTCACTAGGCTGTTACCAGCCCAGACCACTGATCAGCAGATTTTACTCTACCCAAAGCAGAATCATTGAGATGTCCCTAACCAGCGCAACCATCTTGTCACAGTTTATCATTAGCCTGAAGAATTTGCTATCAAATCTTAACTAAAGTTAAAGATTATTTGATTTAGGCTATAAATTAAAAACACTCACTGGTAACCATTTAAGGCAAAATATCTCCAACTCTCTTTAAAACTCTTTGCCTGTGAATTTAATAACTATCCACTGTTTTTCAATTTCTCTAAGTATCTTCTTAACTAAGCATATGCATATTTGTACAGTTTCACATATCAAGTGTGTATGACCTCACACACTGTAGTAACCTTAAACTTTACTCTTTGGCTCACTTGTTGAGGGCTGTGCTGTCCTGTCCATTTGCTATACCATCTTTATCTGGCGTGATAAGCAACTTTAAATTGTGCACATTCCTCGTTCTCCTTTGAGATAATTTGCCAACATTTCTCTCTGACAGAATGCTGCAGAAATGAGTCAGGAAAGACTCTAACTTCTCCTTACACGTCAGAAAAACTAAGGATGCTGAGAATAATAAGAAGTTGTAGCTGCAGTTGTAGACCATTTTTTATTCCACCATTTTAGCTTTTAAATTCCTCTAGTCCAGGGTTTTTTCCATGTAAAATAAAGTGTTCCTGGGTTCTAGCTAATGTACATTCTCAGCCTGAACTGCAACAATGCTGTCACAGCTCCTTACAGGAAATCTGTTAAATTAGGGTGATGACAATCACTTCTCACTAAGTCCTCCTGCTGCCAGCAACTGAAATTACAGCTCTCCCGTGTAAGCAGCTCATTTTTAATGATGATGATCAACAGATTCCAAGAAAAATCATTACATTTAAGACAAACGCAGCAAGCTACCCCATTGTCCTTCTGAGAGAGAGAGACCTTTCTTCTCCAATTTGCTTATTATTATGGTCAAATCCCACATTTATGAAACACCTGAAAAATTACAATACACGTTTTACTGATGAGGAAGAGAAACAGAGGTACTAACTCACTTCTAAGATCACACAACAATAAGGTCAATAATTAAGCAATACATAATATACTAGAAACCAATTCTCCTTCAAACCTGCTAGAAAAGATGGGTTTAATTAAATCTACCTGTGAAAGATAAAAATTTGGTGTGCTATTTACATATGTGCAGAAAGGGCAAAACTTTTTCAATCCTTTAGTGCAATAGGAGGTCAGAGGAGGCTCAACAGGGTAGGTTTTGTTTCTGGCTTTTGCGGTTTGCATTTCTGAAAATGACTGGAGACTTACAGGGTATCACAAATAAGAAACTTGTTCCAGTGAGCAGAAACCTGCCTTTGTGAAACCACCAGCATCATTAGTAACAATCTCGAGTAAGAACAGAGAAAAGGATGAAAACGTGGGACCATTTTTGTGTTTTGTGAAAGATTTGCAAAGCTTATTGTACCTAGCCTATGCTTGGTCTGCTGTATATGAAAACAGCTTCAATCACTCCTTCCAAAGCCTCTCCCGCACACTAACTTTATCACATTTTCTTCCAGACAGTTAGCAACACCAAAATTCCTGCAGATTGTTTGCAACCTCCCACTCACCACCTTGAGACAGGAAGGTCTGAACAGGAAGGATAACAGCACAGCACAGAAAATAAACCATGTTTGTAAATTCTATGCAGTAGAACACAGCAATGTACATCCTGAAGAAAGGCGGGGGAAAACTCAAAGCAACTACAAAACACAGCAGTGTGCAAGATAGCCAAAAACATAAATGGAAGATGATGGTTATATGTTCCTGTCACCTTATCCCAAATGGTATGGCGTTTTCCATACATCTAGAATGCCTGTCTCTACAGCAAAAGGTGTATTTCCCAGGATTCTGGCACCACAGAAGAGCAACAGCTGAAGCTCAAAGCAAACAAGGAAAACCAACCAACTGAACATGAACAGTCTGCAGTTTAAAAGAAGCCCACTACGGAAGTATGTAAGTAGGTATCAATCATCTCCCCCAACACTTCCAAGTAAGAAACTAATCTAGGGAATTTATCAGATTAAAGTCCTAAAATCAATAAAGCCTATGTAATGGGGAAGGCTCACTTGTTGTGTAACACTGCATAGCAAGAAAAAGAAATCCTACAGCAGGCCTGTGATACAGACAAAGAGATTAAAGGAAAGCTGCCTCACAGACAGACAGGAAACAAAAGGGAAAACACAGCATCCAGGAAGTTTGACAACTTCCATTGTTTCCTGAAGGTGCCTGCCTGGGGCTAGCAAACACATACCTTAATAAGTAGTATTCATGGCAGACGTTTATGACCTACCCAAATTTTCATGTGATTGGCCTATTTCTACTGCAGAGAAAGACTGAAGCTATGACTGACTACAAGGGTGCCTCTGCCCTGAGGACACCGAGGGCAGCACTGCTAAAATTACTTTGCTGCCACTTTCACTTTCTCATTTTCAGAGGCTGGGAATTAATGAAACTTTATTAAACCACTGTACTAACCAGTACAAAAGTGAAACCCATCAGCTCTGTGAGGTGAAACATGGGAGAAAATGGTCATGCTGTGAAGGACTATGTGCCAGCAAAATCAGGTAGCTTGTATTGCACCACCAGATGCCACGAACTACTTCTCCAATCTAGATCATGCCTGACATTCCGCATGAGAGCTTAGTTGCCCACAGCAAACAAAATAACACAAAATGTAGAACCACCATACTGTTTGAGGAAAAGATACATACCCAAATGGAAATATATAAACTATATATTGGTTCATTGGTTCATGGAGTAACCAAGGAGAAATACAAATCCTACTTCAAGAAAATATTCTGGTTTACAGTAAAGGATGTAATAAAAGTGAAACAGTGGAAATGCAGTCCTATAAACGTTATTTATTAGGCTCATTTCTGTTCCAATGTCTTCAAATTCACCAAGCATGCATTCTGCTTCAATTTGGACCTACTATTTACATCCATGGATGTTGTTTTAATCACCCCATTACCACAACTTTTCCACACTCCATCTAAACACATGTATCCATCCTAGTATGCAGGATGTTATAGAGAAGGATTTTGGTGTTTTGAATTACAGAGTCTGAAGCACCACAGATGCATCTCAAAGGGAAGTTTTCAGATAACAGTTCTATGAGAAAAGAGTCATATACTGTTGATGAACACTCCAAAAAGCCTTATTTTTTGGGTTGTCTCAATTCAAGCTGTAAACTTGGTACAAGTATTGGAGGGTTGCTTTTCAAAGCGCATCTAGGATTTTCCATATAATTTTGTTCTAATGGATGAAGAAGAGACAAAACGTTGCTACAGAGAAAATGCCCATTAAGTGCTGATTAGTCTTGTCCTTATAACAAACAAGCCAGACAAAACCTGGCTTACACAAACAGCTCCACCAGAAGAAAATCAGCATGGATGGAGAAGAAAAACTACCAAAAAGACAGACAAAAATTTTAAAACTTAGCAGATAATTAAACAAACAGCAAAAGGAAAAAAAAAAGTCACAACTTGATTTTTTTAAAGGAACAGACAATGTTGTTTCTACCAGCTACTGAAAGGATATGTAAGATCTTCAATTTCATTTATTTTCAAGCAAAACTTGGAGTAGTATTTCCAAAATAATCTAAATTTCAGGCAAAACTCATCTCATGAAAACAAATGATTCATGATTTGCACCAGACTAGTCTTTTGTCTTGCACTACAAGAGAGGCAGCTCCATAAACCAGATTCTTGTAAACACATACACAGGAAAGCCCATCTTCACAAATGTCTTTGCAACACAGACCAGATTTATCCTTTAATAAAATAGATACATAGTAAATTTCTTATATTGGTTAATGTTTATAAACTGTACTGAAGTTAAATATTTATTGCTATCATCTGTCATCACGATAAACACTGATCTGAAGAGGCTTGAGCAGCCTTAGAGTGCAGAATGAACGCAGTCATTATGGAGTACGAAATGCTGCTTTCAGGCTTTGTAGAGTTATATGAACTCTTTCCCACTGGAAATGGGTTAACAGCTCTAACTGTAAGCCCTTAGACAGTTATTTTAAGCTTTTTTGTTTGGAGCTGTCTGGGAAGGCAGTTGCTAGCAACAGAGAGACCAACATGCAGGAATCACAGCAGGCTCCAAAGTCAGAATGGCAAAGAGCAGGCCAAAAGCTTTTCCCTGCCCTCGCATTCACATAGCTGACATGACCACAATGTGTCCTTCACTCCAAATGCCTCTACTGCCACAAATACACCAGCTGCAGAATCGTATGGACACCCCAGAGACACACCAAATCTCTCTGCAATTTAGCCCTGAGAAGAAAACACATCTGAATGCACTGATCTGCAACAGGAAAGATTGCAACAAGTTCAGTTGTTCCCATCTCAACCTCTTCAGCACTCCAGCATGAAACCAGGCTTGCACAGATGTCCAGTGTACAGAACAACAAAGTCTGAGTATTTTACAGATTCCTTTGAGGCTTTACAAGAGGTAATGGGCTACAAATAAGGGAAGGGAATGGTGACAGTTCGTAGAGACAACGATACTTTCCATTCCCGGAGGTTTCTTCATGAGAAATACAAATGCACTCAATACTTCAGCCTAGCCCTTGGCAGAGGCATTCTTAAGACCATCAAGCAGGCATCATCACTCACTCAAGTCCAGCTGGACAACAGCTGAGACCACAATTACAGGCAAAACCCTGGAGATCTGGGATCAGCTTCCAGATCTGCTACAGACATGCATCTTAAGCAAACCACTTCAAATTGGTTCATAAAATGAGAATAATACTTGAAAGCCAATACATTGATATTAATGAAGTATTTTGAGGTCATAAAAGTTGTATTATCTTTAACAGAAGTCACTAACAGCATAGATGGGGATGCTTCCTCAAGGAGCTGAGAAGTCTATTTTCAGACATGAGGCAATCAGGGTAGAGATAAGCAAAGAAGAGGGATTAAGCCAAAAAATGGAGAAAAAAAGGTCACACAATAACATAGTTGTTCTTTTGTCACATGCCTACCTCTATCTTACTTGACCCAGAAAGTTTATCAGCAGTTATCTAAGCTGAAGCAGTGCTGACCTTGGTTAGCCAACATCCACACACTTGTAGCAAACAGATGACAGTATTGACTGAGCGCAGTGAGTCTTTAACAGTACTGACAGGGCTTTAGTTCAAATTTCTAAAAGTATGTCTTTTAAGAATTCCTCCAGTCACTGTTGACTATAAAAGGGTCTCTTTACTGTGCTGGTCTGTTACAAGGTACAGTAAGCTCTCAGCCATGACTGGGGCTGTCAGGCATTACAACAATGCGGCTAAACAAATGCACACTAATGCTGGGAGTAGGAGCACTGAAAGACATGGGCAAGCAGGATCATCACACAGCAGAAAACAGCAAGGTTTTAAGAATCCAGGGGCCCAGAGAGCATTCTGATTTTTTAATCTGTAATTAAAGAATCAAAGAACTCTCCAGGCCTCCGGATTCAGAGTTCCCTGCCAGTTACCTGCCGGACACCTGCCCAATCTCCTCCTTTTAGCCACAGGGATTTCAGTAGAGGAAGGAAAGAGCAGATGGTTGGCACCAATACTGGATCAAATACAAAGCTCTTCCATTTCTGTAGAGGCTTATTTGTATCCTTACTAGCATTATAAAGCACTTCCACTATGGGGCGTAAGTGACATCGGTCTCTTATGTATTCAAATTCAGACATTTCCTAAAGGCTCAGCTCAACAAGCCTACCTGAAACCAAATGAACCACTCATTCTGCACTTTATTACTAGAAAGAAGTCATTTAATAACAGCATGAGGAAAAGTGTCCTCTATTAAGAACCCTTACAAAGTTTTTTTAAACTGAGCAAAAGACTCAGCTGCTAGCAAAACACAAAATTAAGATTGCAATGATTGTAGTTTGATACTGCAGGAAAAACTAAAGTTTACACATTAATCCACCTGTACATGGAATTCTGTGAGTGTTAAGAAGATCAGAAGTATCCTGCACTTACATAGTTCACTCTGTGAGTCCTGGAATATAAATACATTTTAACTGAAGTAGTAACATTTTGGTTCAATAATCCTACTTTACATTTTGAACATCTGAATTGCTAAAGATACAAACTATGTAATTACTATTAACTGGAACAATAAGTCCTCACACACTGTGAAAAACAAAACCAGGACATAAATAATTGGAAGGTCAGAAACTTACTGGAAAAGCTGATAGGATCATCTGCACTAAACACTTGACCATCTACAAAAGTAATCACAAAGCACTAAGGAAGAAATAAATTCCCTTACAAAATGTAGTTTTCACTTTGGAATGAAGGGCTGATGAACTAACCATGTCTTCAGCAATATGGATTCCATTAATCTGATCCTCTCACACCAAAGAAATTCTGAGACTGATTCTCCTTTACAATCCATGATGCATCTAGTCATCTAGTTCAAGGCCAATTTGGATGGCTCTGAGCAACCTGGTCTAGCACAAGGTGTCCCAGACCTTGCTGGAGGGGGTGGAATGAGATGATCTTTAAGATCCCTTCCAAAGCAAAACATTCTATGATTCTGTGATAATGGACTCTAAAGGATATTTTCACACCAGCTAGATAGCACTCTCTTATTTCAAGTAGGTTACTAGTTCAGTTTATGTCCCACAGCATCTGATGACATTACGGTTTTCAACAAATCCTCAAACAACAAGAAAGAACATCCAATCTCTCATCAGCAGGCTGACATTCATTATACAGCTCTTCCCCATTTTGAAAAGTTGTTACCACAGACAAATTTCTCGTGGGGAAAGTAGTTGAAGGAACCTCTCCACGAACAACCTTCACGTTACTGGAATACTCACCATTTATGTAACAGTTAAAGCAATATATTAACACCAAATCAACTTCACCACATGTGTCATGTGCAATATTCTCTATTTCTAACAGGTAAAAAAAGACAAAACAGCCTGTTTTGCACTAAAAAGCAAAAAGGTAGCCAAGATGAGATTATTCTTCTGTATTTCCTTGATCTCAGTTTTGTCCACAGACTACATTTGCAAGCTGTCAGGTAAAGCATCTTCATTTTGAACAGTTACACCAAATTTAGAAACTAGCATAGAACATTGCTTTTTAAGTACACTGTGGAGCTCCCCCCACCCTGATGTAAATTTTAAGGCTATTTTGATATAAAAGTCACAACATCTTCTAAAGCACATGAAAGTTCACCTGTATGAAAGCTCTAACATTAAAATATACATGTCAATGTCATACTAGAGATCTCTATCAGATACTCCACAGATGCCGTGTTCTATAATGCCTCTGCACTGTCCATGAGCTCTGCCTGGAACTGCATGCTAAGGGGAAGGGCTCTTCCACTTGCATAATCTGTACTGGCTGGGGTTTTGGACTTCTTTTTTTTAGGAAAATGACAACACTAGCCAGGTGTACTCCCCTTATTGTCCATGGCTTCATTTTCCTGCATATAGTAAAGAAACAGAATTACAGCAATTTCCATTTTACATGGTTGCATAGCCTTGTGATCACAGTATAATAGCACTAAAAAGTGCATAAAAAGTATACTCTTTATGCACTTACTTTGGCAACACCTCTTTAAGGGACTGAACTACTATTATTCTCTTTTGATTGAAGACGGCTAAGTCTGGGAGAGGGAGATTTTAAAATTACTTGCCTGAAGAGGTCTATGACAGAGGAGATAACCTAGCTCAGTGTTGGGTTAGTGCCCTACTCTCTCAATCATATTTAGTCTCTTACTCAGTTTGAAATCCCATCCTAAGGTTGGCTAAAGTGCACATGAAACCTCTCCAAAACATTTCTTCCTATTTCAGCCCACCCACGAGACTGTATGCCATGCGTAATAATAAACTTAAGATAAGCATATAGCAGTCAATGCAGGTTCATTGTGCATTTAAAATTTCGTGCTAGCTTTTATTAGAATTGTCACCTATAAGACATGTGCACATACACTAGCTTTGGCTGTGATGGTATGCAGGGGACACAGAGCAATTCAGGATACTAGGCAGACCTAGGCAGACCTCTTCAGATGCAAGCATGACATTGTTACTAATTTTGCGAGAAATTCCTTAACAACGCTGAAGAATCTCCCCAATTCCTTCCCTGCATGCAATTACAAAATCATATGAAGAAAGGAAGGAATTTATTTATACCTGAAAGTAGTTTAACTTCAATACCTGTTTTCATCTGTTTACATCACTTATGATCACCAAAAACATAAAAGCACGATTTGGAATCAGAGAATAAAAAAAGGGAACTCTTAAATCCTGTAAGACATGATTTTAGCAATCACCATGACATGTATATTCCTCCCATCTTTGCAACCACCTTCCCAAACACCACTCCAAGGGAAAAGAATTTTTGTTCTTTTCCCACAACTGCAACATCTGAGATGCCACAAATAAGAATTAGCTTTCAGGCCCACAAGGAATGGATGCATTGGAACAGCAAGTGTTCAGAGCTCACTCATGCAGGGACAAGCTTCCACGCCTTGAACCCTCTGACTTAATCTGTTTAACCCAGACAAGTGAAGAGCAACGTGTATTGATTTTTAGCAGGAAGACAGCTCAGATCACAACAGCTGTTCTACAGGAACAAGGCTTCTTTCAGCAGATTGTGGAAAGGGCTCTGCCACTACTCCCACTGCCCCTTCTGAGGGCCCCATAAGTCAGGGAGCACCATAGCCCATACCCACTGTTTTGACCTGCAGCAGCATATGTCAGATTTTTGTCATTCAAGGGGTGAGAGGGGGAAGAGAGGGTCAGCACCATCACAAAAAAAGAAAGAAAATAGGGCCCAGAGTTTTTAAAATGCAAACAGAACAGATGAAATTGGAAATCTAATTTACATAAACAACATGTATTTATCAGAGGTATTTATGGGGGAAAAAACAAACAAACAAAAAACAACAGAACCAAGCCTTGAGAGCTATGCATAAGGAATGCTGTCACAATATTACTTAGAAAAAAAAAACAAGTACTAATTCGCACATAACTGATGACATTCACGTACTACAATAGGCTAAGTCGTAAAGTCAATTCTCTTTCTAAGTCTTGCACCACTTGTATTTGTGGTTTTGTTCTCCCTCTGCCTTACCGAAAAGCTTGAACATTGCACAAAAGGTTCCCTTGCAGACAAAATCTGACAAATCAGTCACAAAAGTACTGTCAGAGCCACAAAAATGAACAAAAAAGCGGAAGAAAATTCACACTCATTGCTATCTGCACATCAGACCATCAGGAAAAAGTTTAGATAAAAGAATGGCTTCTATATGTACACAATTCCTGCAGGTAGCAGGCTAAGTTTGCATTACTGCAGATGTTTCTAAACTCAGTGGCTCTCCTTCTAGCGAAACTTCCACACTCTTCAGCTGTCTTCCGCTCACCTTCTGCAAGACTTGTAACCCTGGTGCTGGCATAAAGCTTCACAGTGGCATCAGTGCAGAGACAGGGATTCCCCAGAACAGCACTTTCAGAGGCTGAGTGCTGAAGAATTCATGCTTTCAATTTCAGACTGAGGTCAAGTATGAAGGTTGGTTTCCATTCCTGTTGCAACACGCAGGAAGCTAACACGTGAGAAAAGGGTGAGATGACAAAAAAAACTAGCAGAATAAGAAAATCTCTCCCTCCTCAAACCACAAGTGTATCAGTCCCTCCCGATGCCTTTCCTCTTGCTCCTACATTTCCAGGAGATTTTGCCTGTTTTCTATAACATGATGCCTTCCAGTTAAACATACTTAGCTCCACAAAGACATCACAGTAGTACAAACTGTTTCAAAAGATATGAACCACCCGTGCAATTAAACCACAACAATAACTTCTCAGTATGTCACCCCTTTTTTTTTTTTTAAAGGTAGCTTTTCAGAGCTGGTAAATTCTTTAATTTTTTTTTTTTTTACTTATAATTTACCTGGAAATAATAAGATAGAATTGGACATGTAAAAAGCTACCACCAACAAAAAAAAAAATGTGTTTGCAGTTTTTGTTATAGTATTCAGCTGCCTTCCTTGAAGAATAAAAGATTTTCTATAACATTTCACTTGTTAATATACGTATTTTAATTTTCACCATGCACAGATATTTGCATGGTAAAGAGGAATTAGCACTTTTTTATACATGGAAAGAATGTTGTGTGCCAAATTTCTCAATATAATTGAAAAAATAGTTTACAGTTTCAAATATTGCAAATTTTTTAAAAATAATTTGAAAAATTTCATACTCAAAGTTCCCTTTAGCATTCAGTAGACACTGAATTTAAAAGTTCGAGTTTTTAACAGCAGCAGCTGGAAAAACCCCACCTGCCAGTTGCTTAGCTCCCAGTATCACCTCACTAGCTCTCCAGTCAAATTTTAAAATAAGTACATCTGCCGCTCTAGTGTTATAAAGGGAAATTGCCTACCACACTCAATTTTTTTTAGCTTTTTATGCCTTAAGTAGGTAAAATGACACTTCTGGTGGTCTTTGAAAAAATAGTTTAAAATAAGGCCCATAGCAATAACTATCTTTTTGCTCACCTAGCTGCATTAGTAAAAATTTCCTCAGCTGAACATGTGCACATTTTTTTCTGTTCTTTGTGGAGAACTAATTCTTCAGAAACAAAATCCAACCCCTGTGCGTTTCTTGTTAATCTGTGTACTTACAACAGTCTCTACTTTCGAGAGTGACTTAGCTGTTACATTAAATTAGCCTAGGAGTATTTCCCACCATTATTTAGGGAAGGAATGAGGGGAGAGGTATACTTGTAAATGGTTAACACTCCCTTCCTTCTCTCTCCAAGCAAATAGCATGCACACACGCACACACACACACACACAAAAGGCAAGGGAAACAACCTTCCAGCTCCTGAGTTTTGGCTTCAATTCCCCAAAGTAGCTTCATGCACAAAATCGACATGTGGAAAGAATAATCCATGGTGACCAGCTTTGCTGAGGGTTGTGGAAAACTAGCCTGTGCAGCACAGCAAGCTCCTGCCAGAGATCTGCTGCCGCACAGACCTCAGCGAACGTGCACCACAAAAGAAGCACCATGTCCTTCCCAGGCATTCTGGAAAACCTCACTGTTTAAAAGTAATCACTGACCAACTCTTCCCTCCCACACTGAACTTTAACAACCCTTCTTTTTTCATTTTTTTTTCAAAGGAAAAAATACAGACATACAATTACAAATGCATGCACTAACTTAAAGCCACGTTTTACTCTTTAAGGCATGCAATTTCATCACATGCCCCAAGGCCCCCTCTGGATTACTGGCACCAGTTCTGTCAGAAGATACCATCGATTTATTTTAAGACACACAGGCTGGTGTTTAAATCTACCAATTTGCTTTCGGTTTGAAGCTGTTGTTTTAAAGCAAAATCCCACCAGTAACAACTCCCTCTTCATTAAATATCTTAGAATTTGAAAATGAGGTGATGCACAGTGCTTCATAAAAGTATTTATTAAAGAACCCTCTCATTGATGAATTAACAAAATAGAATAATCCTGGAATGATCTTTAAGCAGATCCACTATTTTACAATTGTAATTCCTTCCTGAAGCAGCAACTCTCATAAGTGCTGTCTGCATGTAATTTTGGCTCAGTACTTTGTTCTATTACTATAAAATATTTTAGGACACGTGTCTGTAATAAATATGTTCCAAATTTACAATTTGTTTTAGTATCTTGTTTTTCTGTATTTTTTGGAGGTAGCAAAACACTGATTTTCCCCTCACAGGAGTGCTGTGCTCTCCTGCTGTCTCTGAGCATACTGAGTACCTCTGTTACCCAGGGCCACTCACACTGCTGTAAAAGAACTGCTCCCAGACACTTTTGTAGGCACCTGGGCAATGAATTTTAATGTACGTTGTTGCTGTAGCTCATGGCTGGTGTCTCCCTAGCTCCTCTAGTTTTTCCAACTCCCTGAGATGCTTATCGCATTCCCACTAGGCAGAAGCAGTGTTCGCCAATCACTGCTACAAGAAGCTGGTATAAGCACAAATTTCCATTAATAGATCTCTATTAAAAGGTTTTCTCCCTTGCTCAGGCAAACACGGGGTTCAGAATGATTACAATCCATCTGCGCATATATCTGTTAGAAAAGTTATTTCCTCTTACGGAGCGTTACATTTATTTAGCTGCTCCAGTACAGCTGTTCCAAAGCCACACTTGGAGTCTAAAAGCATGCTTTTCTGATGATGTTGCATTTCCTAATGAAATGCCTCAGCTGCTGAGCAAGAGCCCAAGCGACAGTCTGAAGAAACACTATCTCTCAAAGGGTTTGTGTCCACCCTGCAGCTGAGCTTACTGCTCCTGAGAGGCCCGAAGCACAGGCTGCCCTCACAAACAGGCACCTGGCAGCTCCCCCTGCCCTCGCAGGCAGCCTGGCGTGCCTCGACCAGCGGCTGCAGCTGCTGGGACACCCAGTTCCCATCCCCATTAATGTAGGCTCTCCCCCAGGGCCAGCCAGGCACCGAACAGCCCTGCAAAGGCAGGCGAGGCTGTAGGTGTTTGCAGCACAAGCACGGTGTGCTGCACAGAAAGGCATTCTGGAATAAAGTAATTTCATTCAGGTCTTGAATAAGGAGTTTTTAATTTCTTTTTTTTAACATGAAGCCTCCTCTGTTATTTATACTACTTATTTGGCATTTCTGCAAGCTATGAATATACACAGCTTCACTTTTAACTTCTGCATTGCAAAGAAAGCGAAGTCCCAAAATGATTAGTTATATAACTTTATAACAAAGTTATGAATTTATTAAAATGAGTTGAAAAGTAGCACTCAAGTACTGAGAAAAAAAAAAAAGCATTTGAAAGGAATGTCCAATACACACTTCAGGAAAAAAAGCCCCTCAAAAATAAATTAACATTCCTGCCTTGAGGTAAATTTTTCCAGCAATTGTATTTAATAATAGTAAGGAACTGGGACTGTTGCTGAACAGATAAGCTGACATTGTTCCAGACACATTAGTTTTCCAGACACTCCTTTTTATATTAAAAAAAAAAACCAATGACCAAACAAGAAAACCCCACAAACAAACAACAACAACAAAAATGTCGAGAAGAAGACACCTTTAAAGCAAAATGGTCTCCATGAGTCCAGTCAGCTTGCCAAGTGTTAACATGTCCTTGGTTTTATTTCTGCATTTGTTGTTTGTTGGGGTTTTTTTTTCAATTTTGCTTGCGTAATACACAAAAGTAAAATCAGTGATTCCTTCCCTTCAAAGTGATTGGTTTTCACTTTGCAGTTGTTACTGTCAGTTTTTTGATTCTGTCTGCTGGGTCTCTCTAGTCACCTAGTGCAAAAGCAGTATCAGTTTCACAAAAATACAGCTGTGCTTTTGAACATATATACAACTGCTCTCAGATCCTTCCTTCCTTGAGATCCAATATTACCTGTGTGCAAGACTGCTCTGTCTTTCCTACATTGTAGCCTTTTGTGTCCAGGACCAATTCTGAATCCAGGCTGTGGATATTCCAAGTGAAGGGTTTAACATTATAAAGGGCTATAAAAAAGCAATCTATCATCAAATACTTTCCCCCCCTTTTTCAAGCAAGAAAACCTCATACTCTTCAAATCTGTTGCAGGATTATTAAGCCATTTTGTGTTGACAGAGTAGTATTAGATTTTCATTCAAATATATCCACAATGTACAGAAATGTTCAGAGGGGAAAGGAAAGGGTTAAAACCTCCATGATAGTTGCAGCAAAGTAGTAGCAAGTAACTTGACAAAATATTCACTAAGTCTCCTGAATTCAAAGTCATTATGCTTTTCCCCTCCAGACAGGGTCAGTATGTCCTGCCAATTCATGAGCTCCCAAAAATAAACCAGTTGAGTAACTAAAGATGTCAAAAGATTTTCACATTGCCTCCACACATCCACTGTATGGCTTAGATGGTTACTTGTAAACAGCCAGGCATCCTACACTTAACCTGGAGCATATTCCCAAGCAAATTCTGTCACTTACAATTATTCTGTTAGAGCTGTCACTGAACAGAGAATATCTTTCCACCTCCAAACTGTACTTCTTTTATTAATCAAGTCACTCAGAAAGAACTGTCTTTTTTAAATGCTTTATATCAAAAATGAGTAGTTGTATTCATCTTCACAATTAAAAAACCCCACAATAGAGCAGCTGAGAGATGTAAAAAATGCCCTGAACCCATGCTCCAAGGGAGAAAGTTGATCACCACTTTCTTTTCTTCCATCTTTTACCTTTTCAATGACACTACCAGAGTTGCCCAACTGAGAAACAGAAAAGTACGAAATAACTCTGCATAAGACGCAGACTGAAATCACCTAAGTACACAGAACCAGAGAGATGATAATTTTGTTCACTGGCAACATGATGATTGAAAGCCAAGTAAGTAACCTGGCTAGGCAAACTACTCAATCTGCTCCACACAGAAATTGGAGGACTCATTTCTAGAGTCCAATCCAGAAGCTTCTGTTCCACATCTTGGATTTCTAGAACAAACATGATGGGATTAGGCAGAGAATCAAAAATCAGTCTTTTAATCACAATGTCCAGGAAAAAAGCCAGTCAAAAGGGCCCATAGAGGATGCATATAGGCAAACATGTATCTGCAGTTCAATGAAAAAAGTTGCTATTTCACCCAAGGCTTAAGTGCCTCCATTTACTGGAGGTCCACAGAGGGTGCCAATAACCATTTCTGAACAGCACTGTCAGCTCCTTCTCGAAGAAGTGTGAGAGTGTCTGGGCTCCTCTACAAAGCCTGCTGACAAAACACTCATCCAGCCATGGAGATGCAAATCCAGACTCAGATAGCACACCTTCCCCTATCAGAGCCCCCATCAATCAACTCCTCTGTGTGGGGCAAAATCTCCATTTCTACTCACATTATGCTTCTCTGTGTTAGGTTAGAGCATGGTTTTGTAGCCCCTTGGTTAAAGTCAATTACCTCACCTTAAAATGAGGAGGACAACAAGGCACAAATGATGTAAATTACTTGTCAGCAGTGAGCTTGCAAGAAAGGGAGAGGACTGGAAAGCGCATATTGTTTTATGTCCTACAGCACCAGAAAACAAATCCTCCACGAATTACATTTTGTTGTCTTCTCTTTCAAGTCTGCCTGTCTTTAGTCTTCCTTATCCTGTAGTTGTCAAACAGTTTGTAGATGCAAGTGTAGACTCACGTATTACAGGAAGTTCCATGACTGGAAGACCTAATGCTTTTCTGCATGAGGGCAAAGAGCATGACTAGTTCTAACTAAGCTCAAGGTACCTGTTCCTTGTTGCTGACCACTTCAGTTTCAATATAAGCAGCTTGTTGTGTCTAAGCATGAACCAAAGGCTCAATGAAATCATAAATCATCACTTCCCTTTAAGGGTGGGACACCACAGAAAGCACAATAAAAGCACTTCAGGCTACTGAAAGAGATTTAAGAGTAAGATTTTTCTTTAAAAGGCTACACAAAGCCATTGCATTCTTGGGAAGAATATGGATGTGATAGCTTAAATATTTTAACCCAATTAGTATGTTAGAAAGCTCCCCCTAACTTCAATTTCTATGCTGTATTCCTGAAACAGATCACCATAAGAACTGCTGTAACAGGCCCAATCACAGCAATACAATCTCCACTAGCAAATGAGACTCTCAGGTTTGCTTTTGACAAAAAGGGGCACTTAGCTGTCCAAAGATCTAAGTACATCTTGCACCTTTGCTACATATTATTCAATCTAAAATGGTAAAAACCTGCAGTAAAACCGTATTGCCTCAGAATATGGAAGTAAAACTGCAGACTTATCTATGCAGCCTGAGACCGGGTGCAGTCTTTTTTATTAATGCCCATGACATGAGGATGACGTGGTTCCTGCCAGGACTGGGTTAATTTTTGCAGTAGCCGTGACGTGCATGGCCAGGACATGGAGGTTACTCTACACCATCTCAGGCCATTGCCAGGGATAGAGGAAAGGCACTCTCTTCCAGGGCAAAGGGGTTCCTGCCAGTCAGAAAACGTGGCATAGAGAGCCATCGGCTATTTTGTTGCTGTTACAGCTCCTTTTCTTATCTCATTCCAGTGGATTGTTCTTATCTCAACCCATGATCTTTGCCTTTTGTGTTTTCAATTCTCATCTTCAGCCCATCGAAGTGGGAGACAGAGGACAAAAAGAGAGAGCAGTGTGTGGTTTGGAGAGTGAGGCACTGAATTGGGGAGTACCATTCCTAAACCTTGACAGAAGAGCAGAAGCAAATCATCCTATGCAGATTTGAATTATTCTCAAAACTCCTCTTCAGCAGATCTGTTCTGAAACTTTTCACAAGAGAATATAGAAAACTGGATTTTTTTGTGTCATAAGAAATTATCTTTCTGTATTTGACACCACAGCGTTGCTGCAAACGTAAGTGCCATCTCTGCTCTTTAACAAGACGTGAACCAGTTCAAATACTGAATTTTCTTGTTTGCTTTTTGTCATGTGGTCCTTGGAGTGTGCTATTAAGGTAGTATACAGGCTGAAGTGAGTATTTACCATTTGAGACCAAAATCCAAATATAGTTTAAATACTAATATATCTCATGAAGGAAGCATTAGGAGTTTCTAAATCTAACTTCCTACCTTGGCAATTTTTTATTTTGTGTGAACATGAGCATGTTTGTTTGTTTGTGGGTTGTCTTTTAAAAACAAGATGTTTTGGCCTTTCATCTAAATATCATTCTTCCACAAATATCAACGTAACTTGACAATAGTATAACAGTAGAATATTGCTGATCAAGATTGGAACAGGTTATTGAATTATCACCACTGGAGAAAAAGAAAACCTTCTGTTCAGAAAAAAGTAAAAGCCATTTCCACATCACTTTAGTCAGCACAGCAGAAGCAGCATCTTGCCAACATGGGTGTTTTAACGTCAACTCCAAGTATCAAATACACTGTCCCTTTAACTAAATATCCATGTGTACGTGGTCAAGAAATTGCTAGTGTTGACAAGTATCTGGGCCACTGCCCTTAGTCTCATACTTGCCTAATGATACCTCTGACAGAAGTGCCTAGTGGAGAAATCCATAAAGTGGCTAAAAAGCAGCAGTGCAAGCTGGAGGCCAGCGAAGAGTCTCTAGCCTTGCTCCATCGCCTCCGTGTTAGAAATGTCTTCACTTTATGACCAGTCTACCCAAGCGTCATCTGTCTCCCGTGCCCAAGAATTCAGCAAATATATGTTCATGTCACTCTTAGACAAACGAAGACCTGCATAATGGCATACATGTGTGCACAGACAGGCTGGCATATTTTAAAATGAAAGGAGAAATTACCTAAATAGGGAAACTGAATTTTCCAGTGTGCAATTTATATCAATAATTGTGTTGTTATTACTATTGTTATTATTACCAAAGAGCTCTTCCAGTTGCAGAGAAAAACTTTACAAATCAAGGCTTCAAATCTGCATTTTATATCTTCTGCTAACAAAGCTCTCTGTATTTTAATTTCCTCTCTAAAGGTAACTAGGTTTATTTATATTGCAAATTTTAAAAGCCCAGCTAGTTTGTTCATCTTTTAAATAGAAAAATATCATCATTGACTTCAACAAAGCTTCTTGCAAGGCAGACCCTTATTTACTGTTAACAAGTGCAAAACTTAAGCACAGTATCAGCTATACCACAATTCCCGGGTTTTTAATTAATCAACTCTTCAAATATTTATTCTTTACATCTCAAATTCAAAATTAAAATAAATTGTTTATAAGGAGTGTCACATTCTTTTTTTTATCCTCTTAGGCAATAAATGGTCTTTTTATTACAGATCATATTTTTCTACAGAAACATTTACAGCACATTTCCTGCAGAAAGAAAGCTGCAATACCAAAAGGAAAGCAATTCCCATACTTCAAAAGGAAAGAAATGTCTTAAATATCCTTTTGACTCTTAAATGTATTTAGAACATCATAATAACAGAAGACCACTTCAATAATGAAATTAAATCAGAAAAAAGTGAGGCCAATAATCAAATGCAACACTTTGCACAATTCTTTACTTACAATCACACCCTTTATGTGCAAAGGCTTTGCAGTTATTCAAGGACAACAGTTTAAGCCCCTAAAAATCAGAATGCTTAATGGTATAGTAATACTTCACTAGCCCTAGCTTTTGTTTATAATATATTCCTTTTCTTCTCCAGAGGCATCTCAATGTCCCTTAAAACATGTTTATTTGAATAAATGTGGTTTGGAAAGACTAAATTATTTACTCATATATACTTATATTTTCTAAAAATTCGAAAAGATAAAAGCTTTCCAGTAAAAAAATCCAAATAAATTTGTAGTCTTACTTAAATACTATAAATATCATAATTGTCCCTAATGTATAGCATGTCTCATGCAGGATAACATCTAGAGTTTGTCAAAAAAGATTCAAAGAGAATAATTCAACTCAGAATTTTTGAAGTAATGAAATCAAACTAAACCATAGAAGCAGTCAGATTTCCCCGTCAGTTTCACATATGCAAGTATTCGGGATCCTAAACTGCCATCATTGGAATCTCCAAAAGCAATCAGAATGTTTTATTTCTGTGGCTCTCTCTCCTCTCACCAGGAATTTGGCAGTGCTGGGATTTTGTTCTCAAACAGTATAAAACCAAATTTAAATAGGAAAATACCTTGCTAAATTCTTTGTCACTCAAGTGTAGTCATTTCCCACAAACATAGCAAACTCTCCCTTCAGGAAGTGCATGAAAGAATACATCATGTAGGGAGAAATAAAAGCCTGAAATTAAAACAATTTAACGGAGAATGATCCAGTTAAAATCCCAAGAGTATTGTTAACATATGGCACTTCATTTTACTTTACTGTGCAATGTGTCTAAAGATGACTGTTCAGGATGAAGCATCTGAACAGCTAAGGATATTATAAAACTGCAAGAGTAGTTGACTTGCATTACTCTAAAATGGTAAACAATAATGCAACTCATGACAAATTACCAGGTGGTATATGCAGCAGCTGAAAAGGAGATGCTCAAGGAATCCCAGGTGTACACAGGCATAGCAGATAAGGCTGCACCTAAGCATACGTGATTTAAGTCAAGTTTGAAGTCACACAACATCCTCACGCAACCTGGGATCCAAACACAAATGCACTTTTACCTATGAACTACACCACAACAAGGCTACTTGGAGATTATTCAGACTTCTGGGACTAGTTTCAACTTTGGACCTCATCACGATGCACAGCGCAGAAAAGGTGATACGGATTTCAGCAGGCTGACTGCCCCACAACATGCAACTCCAGAGAACAACAGGTTCTGGTTTATCCACGCTGAAGGGAAGCAGCTGCTCTGATAGCTGGAAATCCTCCATACAACACTGTACCACAGACAGGCTGCAAAACCAAACCAGTATTTAAAAAAGTCCTATCAGTCACAAGCCCTTGAAAAAAAGTAAAAAAAAAGACAAGAACAAAACTTGCAGCTACAATGCATGCATGTTTTAGTTACCATAGCTCTAGAAATAACAAAAGCAACATTTTCAAAGACAAATTAAGATAAATCCCAAAATACAGCCTTATAGTCAGGGCTGAAATAATAGTACAAACAGTCAAACAAAAAACTTCAACATGGTTTTTAAAAGCAAAACAAAACAAAAAAACCCCAAACCAACCAAACAAAACCACACCACACACAAAAACAACAACAAAACAACAACAACAAAAAAACACCCCACCAAAACACCCCCAAAACTTCACAAACGGTACTGTAGTATAACAAAGAACAGAAACATTTGTCCTCAGGGGAACTGAGTTATAAAATGAGATAGTTAGAGGTATATAACAGAATTGTGTGGGCACATACATACATGCACATTTAATTTATTTTCCTAAAATAAATGACAAGAGGATATATCAATATATATCACTGCACTGTAATCTCCCCTCTGATGGGGAAAGACAAGCAACTGAGATCCAACGCAAGAAGATGATAATATGCAGCAAAGAAAAAATAAAGCATGAATACTGGCTTTATTCCTCTACCTGTCTCTTTACATCCCAACTTTGAACATGCAATGTGTCAGTAACATCTTTAGTAAAAAAGATATTAAAATTGTTTCTCGGTTTACTACTTCAGGTACTAATAGCACTTAATTTGTTTCAATCCTTACCAATGCTAAAGTCAAACTACATTGAACTTAAACATTAATTTTTACTAATAAAGAGTAAAAAGGAAAGCATTATTCCATGCTTTGCTGTAAGCCTTTCAAAATGTCTTTTAGAACAAACAAAAAATTAACAGACATTCAACACTTTGCCACATCCTCCCAATCTAGCTTTTCTCAATTTTCAACTTCTTGATTAACACTAGCTGTCAATTCAACAAGGGGCATTCACGTAATTTACTTGTTCATAAAAAGAACATTAATTTTGGGATATGTACATTTCGAAGAATACTGCACATCTTCCATATTATATAGAGATTACTGAATTATATTAATTTAAGCCTGGTCATCTGGTGGCTGTCAGTTGCACAAAATATGATAAAAAGCATCAAGAGAGCCAGAAAAGCAAAGAATTAATTACCATTATTATCTCTGCATCCCCATTTGAATGGCTGCTCCTAAATATCTGGACACTGATTGCATTCAAAATGCATGTTTTTACACTTTTTCCTGGTGTGGAGAGTATATGTTTCCCTCATAACTTTTCCAGTAACTGGAGTCGATGCGCAGAGCACTGAGAAGGGCTACAGTTGGAAACCATTCAGAAACAGAAGTTATGCGAAGCGTTGTGAAGTGGTTATTGAGCAGCCTCCTGCTGCAGACACATGCCATTTGTGCACCGAGAGCAGCTGGAGCTGCCAAGGAGCTTCCACGTGGAATGCAAGTGGCTGGTATGCAGCTACAAAAACTTAAATTATTACTTGACTAGCCACCTCTTTCAGGGATCTCTGTAATGCATGAGAAGGATTTCTTAGTTTGAATGCTCAGATCACATTAACGAGAATGTGTGATTCAAAGTACAAGCAACTGCTGTCTGACACAAAGCTCTCTGCCATACTTCCAATTATTAGGGAAGGTCCTCAGGATATTTCTTTGAATTAGCAGCTCATCCCTCCTATTTACAAATTGCTCAGTGACAAATCTTCCTTTTGGATGTGACTCATGAGCCTTGGCTTGCCCATGCCAGAACTTGCAGCTTTTTGGGCATGTGTTGCAAAACCTCACCACCAGAGCTCCTGTCTCCCTCACCTCCCCTTTTCATACTATAATACTCAGAAAAAAGTGATATTTATTTCTCAATTTATGTCTCTTAGAATGCAACTAATTGCACTGGAGACAACACTCATATTGACTACATTTCATTTTAGCATAAACTGTAATTTACTGCAACCAGTACTAGGATTTTACACAACGCTTCAGAAAAAAAAAAAAAACAAGCTGGACTTTGGTATTTTGGCGATTTTCTTTTTTTTTGGGGGGGGGAAAGATCTTTAGAAAAGGTGAAACAACAACAAAATCAGCTCTTACTAACATTCTCATTCTGCAATTTGATCTGTAGATTAAAAAATGTGTTTGCTAAATGTTTACCTAAGCTCAAAGAAAACTAGGTACGTTTTTTTAGTAGAAATCCTTCAAGAAATGCTAAGTATACAGAGAATTTATCCACCTTTTCAAATGGACCATGGGCTAGACAGACCTCTGCTCTGATTCATGGCAGTTCTTCTTGTCTCCTTACATGCCTGGGCACACCTCCCCACATACACACTGCTGCTGCCACCACTACCAAGGTGGCCATTTGCAAAGAAAGGCTGCATGTCCTCCTTCAGTCAGGGGCAACTTAAAGGATTGATTAGCAGCCTGACAGAAGAGTCATGAAAGGGATGCCAGGCTTGAAAGTATCCCCTGGGTTCTGCAACCACCACTGACAGGTGACCATAGAGCAAAAATGCAAAAACAAACATTTGGAACATTTATGCAGGCTTTTGAAAAGTTTACATTGTGCTACAGCCCTCATCATTTCATGTTACCACTATTTGCATGCACCTGGATAGGTTAAAGGCTAGCACAGCTACACCTTTGTTTTGCTAACATGCACACAAATGTATATATGCCTATCACTAATTCCACTGAGAACCACAGGACGACTCAAGGACATGCAAGTTACCTACTCCTTTGTATATAAGTCTAAAGAATCCTGGCCTAAAACTTTCTCTCCTACCACGTAGGTTGTGAAAAGCAAAAGACTTTGCGTAAGGAATGACTATATTGTACCACTATCACCAATGATTCATGGAATCTTTCAGAACTACTCCAGAGGTCATTTTGACATTAAAATACCCAGTATAATATAGATTGACAAGTCAATCAAGACGTTAAGCACAATTTCAAGAAAAATCTGGTAGAACATCACAGTAATGCACGGATGAATACATATTTGTTCCATATTTTTTATTAAAACAAAATGCTCCAATGAACTTACAGAAAGATCACTAAGACAGTTTGTCAAGTGATCAAAAAAAACCAAAACAAAACCCAAAACCACTGTCAGCACATCCCTACATTCTTTGTTAACAAAGCCACATACATTTTACATGAAGCATTTTGTTGACAAGCTGAGGAAACTTCCAATAGTAAGATGATCTCTGTGTTCAGCTAAAATATGTTTTAGTTGAACATCAAGAAATTTTAAAGCAGCTTTCCATTTTCATATTACTTTTCATCACAGTGCTCAAAATACTTTATGAGACTTTGTGGCATTTATTAAGATATCAGCTATGATGGTTAAAGACAAGACTTCTGGAAAATTGTCTCTAATGTTAGAAAGGCCTATTTCTGAGCACCAGAAATCTGAAATCTTTCAGATCTGATATGTCATGTATTTCAAATACTCTCAAAACAAAGCTGATAAAAATAACAGGTAACCAGCATCTCTGAAAAACAAATCTTAGGGACCTTAAGTTGTACACACAAGAACTTTGGCATAATTATTATGTTCTTCAAAGTGTAAGTTAAAAGCCTTGCTAATACAGTGTCAGTGGCACACCTTCTCAATGCCTCCTACTACCCCCTCAGCCAGCACTGCCTGCAAGATCACTGAACAAGATGCAATTTTTGAGTTAAAGTTGAAACAGTATGCTCTGAGCGTATCTCTGGTCTGGTAGTTCTTTCAAGCTCTAAGTTTTTGTGGCCTGACACAGAGACTCTTCCCAATGCTCTTCTCTCCATTTCCACACAAGCTAGCTGAACTGCAGTTGCTTATTGTAACACCGATCTTTTTCCCACAGAAACACACAAAAAATTAGATCAGAGCAAGAATTACGCTAAATGTGCAGGACTGTAGCAAACCTGCTTGGATTTCACCTACTATATTATCACTTTGGAAACATGAACCCACAGGTTCAGTGAGCTTTCAATTTCTGTCTGCTGTGATTTCAGAGACTACTAGTGGCGTTTCTGCTGAGTATTTCAGATCTCTGATTTCTATGATCAGCCTCACCCCACTTCTCCCATCTTCCTCTTCTAATTCTACAATGAAGTCAGTCTAAGAGGAACGTGTCACTCCAATGCAGAATACATTCTCTTTCAGCATTTGCAATGCAAAACTAAGTTTTGTTCGGTACAGATATCTTGCACAATAGCCGGTGTATACGTATTCGTTCCAACAATGCTGTCCTATGCAATCACTCTGTAATTACATAGTCATAAAGCTGCTGCTGTTGCTGCTTGGAACTGCAGTCTCGCCCTCTAAACAACCTAATAGTCTCCGCATTCGGACATTTCTTTTTCTCCCTTAACTGCTTGCTCCAGTACCGATGGCCTTTACACTAAGCTCAAAGCATGTAGTCGGAATGAAATCAAATTACTATTAAAAAAACTGATGTTTTTAAAAGGGTGCAAAGTAAATCTCTGTTGAGCAAATAGAATATTTCGCTAATTCTGCAAGCTGCAACCACACAAGACTTTACAAACCAAAAATAAATCCTGCTTACGCGTGTTAAAAAAAAACCCGTAAGTATTATATAAGACTCACATACGCGCGTAGGTGTATTGTCAGCTTTTACTGCTAAACTGCAACGAATCGGTCCTTTGCAGCTGCTGCCAGCAAAGAGCTGTACACTTGAGAGCACGGGATTTTTCACAAATTTTCTAACTAACTCCTCCCCACCCCCCTCCACTGCGTAAACTCCAGCAGAGCGATCCGACCCTGGCCACGCTCCGCGCTCAGAGCCGGCCGGGCTCCGGCGGCTCCCCCGCAGCGCCCGGGGCCGCCGCACACGCCGGGCTGCCCCGGCTTCGCCACGCCGCGAGCAAAGAGAGCCCTCCCTCGCCCCAAACCAAGCCCCCAAAATTCCATCCGCAGGCAGCTCACCCGGACACGGACACATCCTGAAAGCGCTGCCGCAGCCAGGAAGCCGCGAAGAAACCCCTCCGGAGCGCTCGAAACAGTTCAGGGTACGGCAGGAGGCGATGGCTCAGCAGCCGAGCCTGGCCCCCAGCAGCAGGCGGGCAGGCAGTGCCGCTGCCCCGGCCCCGTGGGGCTGCGCGGCCCGGGCGACGAGCCAGCCGCCCCCGGCACCTCCACAGGTACTTCTGCTCCTCATCCTGCACCCAGCGCCCACAAACAAAGCACGCACCACCACCCCCAAAAGAGAAGNCATTTTGACATTAAAATACCCAGTATAATATAGATTGACAAGTCAATCAAGACGTTAAGCACAATTTCAAGAAAAATCTGGTAGAACATCACAGTAATGCACGGATGAATACATATTTGTTCCATATTTTTTATTAAAACAAAATGCTCCAATGAACTTACAGAAAGATCACTAAGACAGTTTGTCAAGTGATCAAAAAAAACCAAAACAAAACCCAAAACCACTGTCAGCACATCCCTACATTCTTTGTTAACAAAGCCACATACATTTTACATGAAGCATTTTGTTGACAAGCTGAGGAAACTTCCAATAGTAAGATGATCTCTGTGTTCAGCTAAAATATGTTTTAGTTGAACATCAAGAAATTTTAAAGCAGCTTTCCATTTTCATATTACTTTTCATCACAGTGCTCAAAATACTTTATGAGACTTTGTGGCATTTATTAAGATATCAGCTATGATGGTTAAAGACAAGACTTCTGGAAAATTGTCTCTAATGTTAGAAAGGCCTATTTCTGAGCACCAGAAATCTGAAATCTTTCAGATCTGATATGTCATGTATTTCAAATACTCTCAAAACAAAGCTGATAAAAATAACAGGTAACCAGCATCTCTGAAAAACAAATCTTAGGGACCTTAAGTTGTACACACAAGAACTTTGGCATAATTATTATGTTCTTCAAAGTGTAAGTTAAAAGCCTTGCTAATACAGTGTCAGTGGCACACCTTCTCAATGCCTCCTACTACCCCCTCAGCCAGCACTGCCTGCAAGATCACTGAACAAGATGCAATTTTTGAGTTAAAGTTGAAACAGTATGCTCTGAGCGTATCTCTGGTCTGGTAGTTCTTTCAAGCTCTAAGTTTTTGTGGCCTGACACAGAGACTCTTCCCAATGCTCTTCTCTCCATTTCCACACAAGCTAGCTGAACTGCAGTTGCTTATTGTAACACCGATCTTTTTCCCACAGAAACACACAAAAAATTAGATCAGAGCAAGAATTACGCTAAATGTGCAGGACTGTAGCAAACCTGCTTGGATTTCACCTACTATATTATCACTTTGGAAACATGAACCCACAGGTTCAGTGAGCTTTCAATTTCTGTCTGCTGTGATTTCAGAGACTACTAGTGGCGTTTCTGCTGAGTATTTCAGATCTCTGATTTCTATGATCAGCCTCACCCCACTTCTCCCATCTTCCTCTTCTAATTCTACAATGAAGTCAGTCTAAGAGGAACGTGTCACTCCAATGCAGAATACATTCTCTTTCAGCATTTGCAATGCAAAACTAAGTTTTGTTCGGTACAGATATCTTGCACAATAGCCGGTGTATACGTATTCGTTCCAACAATGCTGTCCTATGCAATCACTCTGTAATTACATAGTCATAAAGCTGCTGCTGTTGCTGCTTGGAACTGCAGTCTCGCCCTCTAAACAACCTAATAGTCTCCGCATTCGGACATTTCTTTTTCTCCCTTAACTGCTTGCTCCAGTACCGATGGCCTTTACACTAAGCTCAAAGCATGTAGTCGGAATGAAATCAAATTACTATTAAAAAAACTGATGTTTTTAAAAGGGTGCAAAGTAAATCTCTGTTGAGCAAATAGAATATTTCGCTAATTCTGCAAGCTGCAACCACACAAGACTTTACAAACCAAAAATAAATCCTGCTTACGCGTGTTAAAAAAAAACCCGTAAGTATTATATAAGACTCACATACGCGCGTAGGTGTATTGTCAGCTTTTACTGCTAAACTGCAACGAATCGGTCCTTTGCAGCTGCTGCCAGCAAAGAGCTGTACACTTGAGAGCACGGGATTTTTCACAAATTTTCTAACTAACTCCTCCCCACCCCCCTCCACTGCGTAAACTCCAGCAGAGCGATCCGACCCTGGCCACGCTCCGCGCTCAGAGCCGGCCGGGCTCCGGCGGCTCCCCCGCAGCGCCCGGGGCCGCCGCACACGCCGGGCTGCCCCGGCTTCGCCACGCCGCGAGCAAAGAGAGCCCTCCCTCGCCCCAAACCAAGCCCCCAAAATTCCATCCGCAGGCAGCTCACCCGGACACGGACACATCCTGAAAGCGCTGCCGCAGCCAGGAAGCCGCGAAGAAACCCCTCCGGAGCGCTCGAAACAGTTCAGGGTACGGCAGGAGGAGATGGCGCAGACGCCCGGCCCGGGCC
>VZRM01000661.1:95039-153378 GCA_013397955.1 Grantiella picta
GGAGCTCCTGTTTGCAGAGAGGGGCGGGAGGGAAGAAGGAGGGGGGAAAAAAAAACCAAACTTTGTTTCTTTCTCTCCGGGACTAAGGGAAAGCGTCACTTCCTAGTGCGGTAAGCGGGGAGGCTCCCGAGTCCGGGCTCCTCAACTCCTCCTCCTCCTCCCGCCTTTCTCCTCCTCCCTCCGCGGCGCAGCTCCCCGCTGGCCGTCAGCGCCTCATCCCGGCACCGGCCTGGGCCCCCTGCCCTTGTCCACAGGTCTCGATTTGACCTTCTGTGCTTGGCTTTGGCTGCTGTTGGCAAGGAAGGAGAGGAAATCCCCAACGAGTGAGGGGCGGGCAGAGAGTTTGCAGCACTGATTTGAAAGCCAAGCCCTGCAGAATACTGCCGTGTCCAACACTCGTCGGAACGCGACTCTTTGATGCCCCGAGTTCAGTGCCAGCCTCTTCAGCGTAACCAAGCTTCACGTCCTTTCTCTCTCGAGAAAAACAAACTAAGAGCTTTTTGTTACTAAGGCACCCCTTGTACCGCAGGAAAACATGCTTTTCTGTTTCCCCCTTTCGGTCCCTTTTCTCACAGCTTTTTCGGAAAAAAAAGTTGAAAAACGGGGAAGGGAGAAAGGATTTTTGTCCAATGTAAATCCTCAGCTCGTCTCTCTACTGTTGGCTGTTTTACTAAACACCTGAAATTTACTTTCACGAAAACGCATACTTCTGAGGTTTCTAAAAATGTTTAGCTTCTCTTCTGGAATATGGCATCTTCTGCTGCCTTGTAAAAACAGAGTGTGCTGACAAATGCAGACACGCTACTATACCCTGCTAAGACAGGAAATAAAGGACCTGCTTTGTCATTGCTCCTTCTGCAGACTGCTCAGCTACTCGAGTTTGTTAACAACAAATGAAACTTTCAGATTATAAAATAACCTTTAGACAGCATTCGCAGATTAGACTCACATTCGGTGGAACGTGGAGCAATACGCAAATGCCAAATGTTTTTCCTCCAACGTGCGCATTGCCACGTGTTTACCTTCATCCAGGCTCACATAATTCAGTGCACACAGTAGCATTGCTGGGTTTTGGGGTTTTTCTTCAGACCAGAAAGGCAGTTTCCCTTCCAGGACATATTGCTTTATAGAGTGAAATATAGAAGTAATTTTGCACTGCTTACTGTAGTTTGTGTTTCTTTCACAATCGTTCCTGCAGAACTTTTTACCAGGGAAGCTCAAGATGTGTAGAAACAGGAGCCCAGAGAAATGACTTGCCCATGACTACAGATGCATAACCAGGTTACTCTGATGAGTCCCAGGTCAGCAGTCTAATTACCACACCCAATCCTTTCCTGTCATAGTGCAGATGATAACAGTGAGACACATGGTGGTGAAGAGCAAAATAGTAGCCACATTTATTACTGGTAAAGGCTTTTTTCTTTCACAACCAGAGGTATCATTTGATGCAACACTGTCTCAATAGAACCTTCAAGGAAAACTCTGCTATATCACCATTAATACATTTCCTTCCAAACTCTCAATAGAGAGGAACAGTAGGTCAATAGCTATTTAAATAAACACAGAAAGAATATTTCCAGATGTTGACAAATTACCTAATATGTAAAGCAAATATAAATAATTGAACATATAATAACTAGCTGTAGTCAAAGGCATACAACTCATTAGTTTCATTTGTCCTAATAAAGATTGAAAAGAAAGATTCAATAAACTGGAGTTATTTCCTCTGTTATGTTAGGCAATTGGTGTTTCCCATGAAACACATCAGGTATTACTAAGTCTGAAATTGCTTATGTCAACATTCATTGGGGGGGAAAAAACAACAAAAGATAAGCCCAAACCCCACCAGTCTTCTGTGACTGTAAATCATGCTCTAAGAGCGAAGTGTATCTCTGTGTTCCAGACAGAACAAATGCACGTCGTACTTCACCTGTTTGGAGGCTGGGAGCACGATGAGCAGCATCTTGTGTTTCACAATACTTAATAACGTTAAAGCAGCAGACAATGGCAGAAACGTCATCATCCGGCTACAGAAGCTACATTGCGCAGACCAGGGAGTGTGCTTTCTACGCTGCTCTAGGAGACATTTTAACTTGTTGGGTTTGACAGTTGTCTCCTAAATAATGTACCAGGTAGATAAGAATGCTGCTGAGCCAAAGACAACATAGTATCCACAAGGACAAAGCTGAAACACACTATAAGATGCAAAACCTATAGGAATGGATAGTCATATTCCCTAAACATATCAAATGGAATAGGAACAAAAACAAGCAAGCAGGTAGGTACACCAACTAGTCTACAGATCTGAAATAGAAGAAACACACTTCAAAGACACCATGGTGTTTATAGAGCTGTATGTTAGTGTTTATCTTACTGAGCAACAAGTTTTACAAACTGTTTTGTAAGGATTTTGCAGTTATACACTCTTAAATTGTTTTTCTATTCCTCACGTTACACAGTCCTTACATCTTCTCCAGAACCAGCCATCATAATTTTCTTCATTTCAGTAGCAGCTTTTGCTATGCTTTTTAAAAGTTTCTCTTTCTCCTTTTTTCAGCATATGCTGAGACTACATGATGACTGCACTTCCATCAGCTTTACAGTAACAAAACTTAATACACATTCATTCCCTGTTACGTCATCATTTTGTTACTACACTGAAGGAGATTGGAAGATTTCCTAGCTATCAGCATATAAAATCTTAGTTTCCTTTGGCTTGCACAGACACATCTTGTAGTGTAACAACATAGACTCATATCATTAATACACTGGATTGCACTGAGTCAGAATTTGGATTAAAGACTACACTTTGCATACATAAATTTGCAAAATGGAGTCCACAGGCTCAGTAGGTGGCACTCTTTTCACCAGGTCAGAGTAAAGCCAAGGCCCCGTCCTCTTTCTGGCTCTCAGGAGTTGAACTTGTGCTCCAGCATGATGGGAGACAATACAGAGCTATTAGTTCTCCCTGAAATTAAGTCTAAAATGAGGGTATTAACCACTGTAGCTAATAAGAAAGCATTTACATCATTTGGAATAGGGGTTTCAGATTCTAATAATCCTAAAACTTCCACCTCATAATCATGCTGAAATTTCCTCTAAAATTTCAATTAGATGTGATATTTATTTTAAAATATTAACGTCAGCATAAACCAGTAATGAATAGCTTCAGTGTCTAACCCATAAATATATTCAATGCTCAAGGGCAGGGCTGCCTCTAGACAAGACAGAGAATGGACTGACAGGAACTACATGAAGTTCAACACAGACTAATGCAAACACTTTGGTCAGACTAACCTTTTGCCATTGCACAGGCTGGGACCGACAGACAACTCAGTGCCATTGAATAAGATCTGGGGGTCCTGGTGGACAGTGGGAGAAACACAGAAGTGAAGGCTCACAACATCCTGGCCTGCATAAAGAAAATCAGAGCTAGGTCAATGGAAATGACTATTCCTCTTTACTCATCATTTGGTAGCCTGTATCTGGAATACTGTTTCCAAGTTTAGGCACCCCAATACAAAAAAGGTGTTAATAAACTGGAGCCAGTAGAAAGTCAGGGTGCTCAGGGGCTGGAACAGATGTCCTCTGCAAGCAGAGGCTAATGGAAACTATTGAAACTTCACATTTCAACCAGATAGTGAGAACAGTGAAGCAATGAGCAACACTGTCTGATTTCAGTGTTGACCCTGCTTTGAGCAGGAGGTTGAACTGGTGACCTTCCAAAATCTCCTCCCACCTGAGTGATACTGTGATTCCAGAGGCAAATCCCCTTAACAACATAAGAGGAGACTTAATTAAATGACAGTAAAATAGTTGGGAAAATGCTTATAGGAAATACGAGTGGTTGTATCTAAAGCGTTTGTTGGGCTTTAGTTTTGAGATTGAGAATTTAGAAGACCACCTGCCTAATTACAAAGAAAGCCATTCCCTCATAGTCACTGTTCCCTAGCACTATTATAGGAGCAAATGTTTATAAAAAGGGTTTTAATACAAGACCAATTACCTCTACTACAGAGAAATTTTAATTTCTCCAATACCAATGTCTGTCTCCCATCTTTGTCAGAATTAAAGTTAACTACTCAAGTTGCTACATTTGAAATATTATGCTAGGGCACAACTACTCTTGTGAGACTTGATGCAGACACATAGAATGTTTGGAAAGAAGGGGTTTGGCTTTTTCAAAAGAGTTTTCAAAAAGAAGAAAAACCCTTGTACCTATATTTTACTCTTCATATCTGAGTTTAAAATTAAAACAAGTCACTCAAGCAAGATTTAAGAAAGATTCAGATTCTTTGATCAACCTGGAGAAAAAATACATGTGTTTATTTATAGAGCATGCATGTGTAAATACATACATACACACGCACAGTGTGTCATGACCTGGCTTCCTAAGAACCAGGATGAAACCTCACATATGAGGGGAAAACAGAGGGACACTGTGGTTTAGAGAAGAAACCACATGTAAAACAAAGTTATCCACATTGCTTGAACACTACTGAAAGAAGCTCAGACACCACAGTGGGAAAGCCAGTGCAAGAATCTGTGAAGTACCAAATTATATGGCATGCTGAAAAACAGGACTGTTGAACCTTTCTCCCTAATTTTGCTAGCTTGTGTAGCTGTAAAAAGACTTTGCAGTCCTTTCTGCATTTACTATCACTTTTCCCAGAATGACACGTTATTTGTTTGTTTGTTTATTTTACATACAATAGTCAGTGGTAACATTGTTCAACAAAATTGAGAAAAATACAATATTTGAAGAAGCTAAGTGGTGAGCTGAAGGCCACATGGAGGTTCAAGAGCTAAGCTTTGGTTAGCTCCAAATGCTCAATTCCACATGTAACCTCTTCCATCACACTACATTTTTCCTGTATTTTAGGAGCTCAGTATGCAGATTGTACTAAACTCCAACATGTCCCCTCACCGAAGTGTCTCTGATCTACACATACAATAATAGGACACCCAATGTTTCTTGCTGTTCCATTGACTGAACAGTGACCCAAGACCTTCTGAAAATTAGGTTCAAATTACCTTAGCCAGGATGACACAAAAAAAACCCAATAACAAAAAAGATATTTTTAAAAAGCTGCCTGTGAGCTACCTCTGATTTTTTCCTAAACATTTATTGATTATACTTTCTTAACTACTGTATGAGAGGAACTGTTAGAAAATTAACTAATGGGTATATGTATATTAGAACTCTGAAAATGTAAAGCGCCATAAATTCTTTAGCTCTATTTCATTCTATTTATCATCATAATTTAGATAACATAAATAATAATACTACTACCTTGGGGAAAGTACATGGACTAGTTGCTCTCAACAACATCACGAGTAGTTCAGATCAGTGGAAATATTCCTGAAAAACATGGTAGGCAAAAAATATCAAGAACTGGTGGGTATATGCATATTTTTAATTCTGATACATATTTTTAATGCTATAATCACTAAATGCTTCAATGGCTACAATTGTAACAGATTTCTTTCGGGATTTTACCTCTCATTATGCATTACAAGCGTGCAGCATCCTTTAAAGGAACACACTCTGCTACTACCGATGTGTACATATGCCATTTCCAAATCTTTGAAGTTTTGGAAGTTTGTAGACCTGCTTTCAGGAGCACCTGCATCAATCAATCCCTGCATCATGGTGGTTCCACAGGGAATGTTTTATAAAATATGAAAGTAGTCCTACAGTTTCTGTGAAATATGTATACAAGACTGTCAAGAAATCAAAAGATGAATATTCTCTTTGGTAGTAGATACTCTAGGACTTCAGTGGATGACTGTCGGAAAGCACCAAGGGGCTGCTCCCCAAGGGCCAGGAGCCAAGGAGATTCCTAAGGCTGGCAGGGCAGGGCCTTTACCAGCTGGGGCTGGTTGCACTACACCCAGTGAGGAAGCAGAGCAGGCCAGGGGGGCAGGCCAGAGCAGCAGCCTGAAACTCAGGACAACCGGCAGCCCCATGGGATGAGGCCAGGCTGAAGTTAAGGGGGCAAGAAACGTGCACAGTTTGGGGTCAAGACCAAGTCCTGGGCACAGGCATGACTGCAGTGCAGCTGCAATGTAGCTCAGGCATGACTACATTGAAGAGCCTCAGTTTAAGGCAGATCCCAAGAAAATGAAGCCATGAGGTTTGTTTTGGTGGGTAACTTCCACTAAAGCTTCTTCTGTCTCTCCTTTTCCAAGATAACCAGCTGTGCTTTCTTTGAGTTGGCTTTCAGCCCAGCCAAAGAAACCTAGAAGCACTCAGAGTCCTAACAACCACAAATTAATAAGAAAAGACACACTGACAGCATGTACTGCAAAGTAATATTCACAGCTCGGTCGAATTTAGTGTCATAACAGAAATAAAGACTGGAATTTGAAACAATAAGCTGGAATATTTTTCTGTCTTTATAAAACATTAATGTTATTTACTAGGAATTAGTATTACAGACAACAATCCTGGTCGTTCCTTTAATAGTCTGAGTAGAACAATTTCTTACTGAAGCGTGCGTAAGTTAATTAATTTGATCAATAGGCTATTTAATAATATAAAAATTAGATTTGCCCCATTGACATCAAGAAATCAGTCATAATTAATGGGTCATTGTACATAAATATTTGCAGGATTCTGGAATATTTGTATTATGTATTATGTGTATGTGCAAGATGTATATATCCACGTATGCATGGGCATATATAGGACAGCATCTTTAAAGTCTTCTCTTACAGAGACCATCAAGTAGGAACTCCTTCTGAGCTTCAGTAGTTGACATACTACAAGTAGCAATCTCAAAGCCCATTTCAAATCATTTGACACTTACAGTCATTCAAGGAGTTTTCAGCCCAAACAGGTTCCAATGATGATGACTCAGTACTATTGCAATTAAATTGAAACATATGCTGCATAAATCTAGCGGCAGCAGGAGAATCAAAAAGTGAGCATTTGCTAACACCGCGTTCCATTGGTAGCCCATAGTACTCTCTCATGAGGATTCATCCCTATTACATCACATAAATAAATTATAGAACAGCAGGGGAACATAAATCACAGTGGGAGCCACCAACGTGTACAAATAACACATATGTGACAGGCATGTACCAAATACAGAGGATAATCTGCAACCACATAATTATGCACCTTGATGACCTTATCTGTCCCTCTGCTCCTTAATCCTTCTTTACTGTCACTCCATGCTTGCCTGTGCTGGCAGTCTGCATTTGCATTTGTTGCAGAGGCTGCAGAGCTTTTTCTATCATCATTACACTGTAGTGTTTTTGGAGAATTGCTGTGCAGTTTCTATTCTTCTCAGATTCAGGAGAAAATCACATCATACTGATTTCCATGCCTGGACTCCAGCAGTACTTTGGCCGTCCTCCAATTTTCCTTCCAAAACCAAGTTGTGACCTATCCCAGCCAGCTGGTCTGTTTATCTATGTGATCTCTGAATATTCCTCATTTCTTTTATAAAGTATGTAGCGTGTTCCATTATAAGAACAATTAATTCAGTTACTCTCTTTATGTTTATTAGTACAAATCTCATTATGGAGTTTTTAATTTTCTCCTCCCCTTCTTTTTTAGTAGAAACTTTACAATTCTTTTCTTGTCAATGGGAACTTTAAAAGGCTTGTACTCATAGTACAATTGACAATTTTTTCAATTTCTACATAGGGCATAAATTGCAATTCCATAGATTTATAATGTGGTATTCCAAAGCAGGAACGCTTCCCAAATATGGGTGCAGTTATATTAGTATATGGTCCACTGAGCATTTGAGCATTATTAATATTTTTCTGTTAGTGAACAGGAACACATACCTCCATGTGTGCCACAAGACTGTTAGCCTGAAGAAAATGCAGCAATTCCAACAGAAATGAAGCAATGAAGTTTTTTTATCAACACATCTCGGACATTTTGCAAGTACTCTCAAAACCCTCCCCTCCTACAAACTAAGGAGGACCTTTCCTCCCTTACAAATGCATGCTCCTCCCTCATTCCCCTCCACTCCCACTCCTGCAGAGATTTCTCCAGCTCCTTGAAGCCACAATGGATTGAGAAAGCACAGGATATTATCTGGAGGAGGCTAATATAACCGAGACCTACAGTAGAAAAGACGGGAATACACATCATCCATGAAGGCAGCAATGGAGAAAGTATTCAAACACCAAGCAAGACCACTTGCTCGAGTATTCTGTCTCTGCTGGATTTACCATAGCGTCTGTTTGTAGGTACTTGTAAGTTAGTTTCTTTACTCTTTCCTCATATGTATGAGAGGCATTCTCCAATATCACTACAGCCTCAAGCAATAAAAAAAACCAATCACTATCATGTTCTCAGCAGAAGCTCCTCCCCACGAGAAATGCTCTGAATATTTTTCTTTGTGGTGCTACTAACAAGAAACAGCAGAAACCCACCATGCTCAAGGCAGGGAGCAGCAAATCCACTGTCCACTAACAATCTCCATAGAATCATTACATTGGGCTTCACATGTCAACATGTATCACAGAAAAGACAGAGAAAAAATATCACTTCTAGTGTTTCTCAAGGAAGTGGTTTAGGAAATTTGCATCCAAAACTGCAGGAGAAAAAAACTGCTCAATTAAGAAGAAAGCCAAAATAACCCTCCCCAAATAACCACAGAAACACCAACCACAAAAACAATCCTCAAACCTCCTCTTATCTTGAAACTATGAATAGTAAGAAAAGTTATCAAGTTATAGGATCATCATTTTTAACATTTGTACTACTAAGAAAACAAATGTTACTGCTGTTCATTTATGTGACTACAGTTGGATGTTTGAGGTTTTTTCCTTTTGTGAAAGATTAGCGGGAGCTCTTGGCTTAGGAGCAGAAAATACCAGAAGTTCAAAGCAACACAGAGGACAAGAAAGAGAACTTCATAACAACAACACACTGTCCCAATTCATTACGAAAGATGATTTTCTAATTGTAGGGTGAAGCTTTGCTGTGCAGGAGGTACACACAGAAATCAACATGGACATAAAAAATTAGATAACGGAGTTAAATGGGAATATATTTTTTGCAAGTATGATATTAAAAATTATAACTCTCTCCTACTGCATGCATTTCAGTCTTAGAGTCATGAGATGCCATTCAAATATCACCAGCAGACCCTCAACTAAAATTCTTCCAGTTTGTTCCAGAGAACAGTATCCAGACATCATTTCTCTGACGTCAAACAAGATTCTGTCAGGTCATTTCAGACTCCAAATTGTAGTGCTGGAAACTGTGAGAAAAGACTGTAGAAATAATGTCACAATTTCACTTAGATAGCTCCTTAATTTGTAGACCTGCTATCTCCAACTAATCATGTATTGCTATAATTAAAATATCCAACATTTTTGCCAGAACTAAGATATAGCCTATTTGTTCCTGTGAATTAGCATTTACAATTCTATTTAAAATTAATTTCATTTGCAGTGTTTGCAAAGCCAGTACCTATTAAGTGACCTAGAGGTGTGTACTGTTAGTACTATCTTTCATGGCACACCACAGAAAGCTACACAAAAGACCAGAAAGGCATCCAAACAAGCTCTCATTTCCTCAGTAGATATTCAAATAATCTCCCCAGAATTATTTGAGAGATTGTCATTTAGAAATGGCAGAAAGCCTCTTTATTGCCTACCAGCTATTCTGGGCACGACACGGTGTGCAGTTATAATCTGAAGCCAGTTTTGCTGAGCTGCCTCAGCCCTTCCAATTACCAGTGGTTGATCACTCTCAAAAAGACAACCCTTACAGTTATCCTGCAGCTGTTTAGCAGAGTCACCACAGTTGTCATCTAAGTTTCACATGTTCAATGAAATACTTTATCACCCATGATAATACAGGCAAGTACAGTCTCTTCCAACACAGTACCTGGCACCATTAATTCCACCCAGGCCAGTTGTGCTTACTGATCCCTCTTCTTTTCCTTAGAGGAAACAGCTGAATGTCTCTGCAAATGCTCATTTCCAGGCCAGTGGAATACAACAGCTGATATCACAGTTATTAATAATTGACTCATTACAATCAAGTGCTGTAAATTTCCAGAATGTCCACATACTGAATGTATGAGCAGCTTTCTACTAATATCCAGCAGCTCTGAAACAAGCCCTGCACAAAGATCCAAAAAGACACCTTTAGTTACCTTGAGACTTCGCAAATCTACATAGTCCTCTTTGACAAACCAGTACTTGCGTCTCAGAAATAGCACTGCTGTAGAAATAGCACTGCTATAGAAACATGATGCTAGTGCAAGAAAAGTTCCTTAGGAAGCAGCTTCCTCCTCATTATTTTTCCTCCTTGTTTACACCTGCCTTTATTCGCCTTTCATCGGCTTTCATCTTTAGCTGCATCCCAAACGTGTTTTTCCACACTTAGGTTGAAACCCACAACATGGATTTTTCAGTTCTATTTGATCAAGGATTAGCATACCAAGGAGTCTTACAAGGAAGCTACACTAGATATACTATGCATGATTTCCCACAGCCTCATACACATCCCTCAAATGAACAATTTTTTCTGATTCTAGAAGACCCATTTCTTTTTGTGCTTCCATAAGCCATTAGTATTAGTTATTCTAGCATTAGGATGCATTAATTAAAAACATGGAGCAGTTTTCCAATTAATTTTAATTTCAGTTATGAAAAAGAATAAAAATACTATGAAGAATTTGGATGTCACTATGCAGCACACTGTCACCCACTGCTGCCTCTTGCTTTGATGCAGCAATGAGTAGCATTTTTAACAAATGCTCATATGTTTTCTGTCCTCGATTCAGACAGAAACACTTGCCCATTTGCTGCCAGCAATTTTAAACCAAAGAAACATATCTTAGCACAGTGTAAGTTTGATTGTGCAAAGATCATTCATTTTGTGTTCTGGGTAAGTAATTTGAGCTTTTGTGACCACATTTCTTCCTTCATCATGTTTTTCAGAATGGTGTAGTATCTTGGAATCTCATACAATGCAGCTAAGTTTACAACAATCTCAGTTCTTTCTAAATGACGAATTTAGTTTCCTTTTTGTGAAGTGTTCCAAATTTCCATGCACATAAGTTGTGAAACAAGTGAAAATAAGGGATAACTAACATTTAATAACTTTTTAACAAATCTTGCAGTACATTTTAGACAAGCTGGAAAAATCAGCAGTAAGAAGGTTATCAGTATTCTTAATTTAAAACCCTTCAGTCTTTCCTGTTTTGAATTACAACTTTGCACTAAAAGCATATACAACAAATACAGGCCATGGCAGCAAAATTTTAATTTTAACTTTTCAGTGGTGATGCTTTATATTACATTGGGAAAATCCAAGGTCTTTTTGTTCTGAAACAGACATATCTGAATCTGACAGTATGACAGAAAAACCCTACTTATATTAGTACTTCACTAGTTGCAGATTTTGGGAAGAGTACTAGTAGAACCTTATTTTTAATGTGTAACTGGGAGATATCATTAAATTGAAACGGCACACAAGGCAATAAAGAAAGAAACCTCCTACACAGACGTAGGATGCTTATCTAGCAGTGTGGTTCTAAAATAGAAGTTCTTAATTTCCGCAAGTGTTCTGCAGTAAAAAATCAAAGATGTGATCCTGACATGATACTGCACAGAAACAAGATAGTTTTCCTCTACGATGTGCTCAGGTAATTTATAAACATTAAATAAGTAGTTATATCAAAATGGATCTAAGAAACTGTCACTAACAAAATTAGGACAACAGGAAGATCAGTCTCTGCAGCAAGCACTTCAGTATTTTGTTTCTTCTCTCAAGGATGAAAAAAAGCACAGACAGATAAGGAACCAAAATCATGAGCAGAAGTTTGTGATGATCAAACAGTAATAATCACTATCAGATTTTTAAACTGATAACATATTGTGCTTACTTTTTATGGTATTAGAAGGTTTTATAAAATACCAAATGGTTAAAGATCAGGCCCAACATTTACAGAAAAACCTTTTGAGCCTGTGTTTTCCTTAAAGAAATCACATATCAAGGTGTGTTATTGCCATATTTCTTTATTAATGAAAGAAGTTTTTTACCTTACAATGACTGTGATCCTTCAAGACATCCTACAGATAGTCTTCTGTGTGAACCTATATCAAAATCAGTAGTTTTGACTAGCAAAATATGTTTATAGAGCAAAGTTTCCTTACCATCACAAAAATTGTTAATGACAGAGCAAATCCTAATCCAATCTATGCCCTTTGACCTGTCAGAACCCAGATGAAGGTTTTGAAATGATGACAAAGAAAGATGGATTGAAACATTCCCAAGTATCAAACATCAGAAAAACAAGTTACCATTAAAAGTAGCAATTGCTTCTTATCTTTATACTTACCTGTACAGATGAAGCCCACTTCATGATTAGGCAGCAATTAGCATCAAAAGGTGTTAGTCTCATATGACAGTTTAACGTCACTTGCAAAACTTTCCCACAAATATCCCTACATCAAGCTACTGCTCTGTTCATAAGGGATACATAGTGGGGTTTGATTCTTTTTACAAAAGAAGACCTGCATGAATAAAACTGCAAAAACAGAATCAACTCAGAAGCAGATAGCATAACTTGAGTTGGATGACAATTTGCTTTCCCCAGCTGTCTACCCTTTCTAACATCTTCAGCCAACAGGGAGTTGAGCTGCTCACAGACCACCTTTAAACTGCACTTCATAGCCCAGAATGTCACTCTGACATGAAGTCAGATGAATAGCTCAGTTCAACCTCAGCAGCTGCCTCAAGCTGAATTTTTTCAAGTCATCATTTACAGTGATTCAAAAAGTCACTGTAAATGGCTGTAATGACCTAAGGTGTTACTGTCCTCTGCTGAAGTTACTGCATATGCAGCTTAGCTGCCAGAACAAATAATCTGCAAACTCCTAAAATATTTCATGTTAACATACATGTATTAGCTCAAATTACACTCAACAGCACCCCATGTTGTTGGCTGACATTTCACTGAGTGAACAAGGGAGGTTGCTCTTTGTCTAAGTCTCCTGGCTCAGCAACAAGGGCAAGAAACTCAACTGAAGATTAGTAAATTAATAGTTTAGAAAATCAGAAATATCAAATCTAACAGAGATGATTTTGCGACATTTTTTCTTACTGTAGCCTGAAACAGCACTGAAAAGTGTTGTAGGATTTATAGAACAAGTGAATTGGTTTTACCCAATAACACAGGGTTCACCGAGTTCTCCCAGAAGGTCTTTTTATCAGTGGAGAAACACATTTTTTCTCAAGATCCCTCACTTCTCTGAAGAATAGAATAGAAAAATGTTTCTCTAACTTTCTATACCCTCAGAAAAATGTTTCCCCACAACAGAAGATGACATCTTATTTTCCTGTCATGTAAGAGACTCACTACATCAAAAATAAAGATTCCGATTGTGCTGGATTTGAGTAATCTAACTTACCATTTCTATCCACAGGTTCCATGAAGGATGTTTCTTGAGAGACCTCATAGACCACTTTGCTCTCTACACCCAGGCTAAAGAATCTGCTGTCACTTTGAGCTCATGCATACCCCAGAGAATTTTGATCACCAAAACATACCTGTACTCCAGTTACATAAGCAACATCTGTATTGTTCATCTAGATAGATTTAAAGACTACTTATAATAGTGACATTAATTAAAAATAATAAAGAAAAGGCACATATCTGTCAAGAGTGAGATACCCATGAATATGGTAACGTGTAAAAGGCAAATTATTATGGCACACACTCATAAATATGACCCACAAACCCAGCAAATCTTGGACTTTGGATTACTTTGTGCTTTAAAAACATCTAAGCCTCACAGTCTAGGCAGAATATAAAAGTTTGTTGCTTCTATGTTAAGAGCAGGTAAACAGGAACAAAAAGATGATTTAGAGTCAGTTAGACAGTCAGGTAATCTTGAAAAAGGGGGGAAAAAAAAGAAAACCTCCAGACTCTGATTTTTCGTTTTTGAGTTCAATTTTAACTATTGGTTTTGGCTTCACTGAAATTAATGGCAATATGATTTTTACCACTCTAAACAAGAGAGCTGTTTCACTTTTACACTTTGTCCAAGCTTACATATGATTTTGGGAGCTAATGACTTTTTATCCATGAGCCTCTTTTACTCCTCCTCTTTGTTCTAAAAGGTTCCAACGGGATTTTTTTATTCCACCACGTGGTGAAGAAATGTTTTTGCTTTCTCAAATTTGCATGAAGTTGGTCAGAGGATACCTTGAGGATCTGTTCAGTGAAGCAAGGCTCCACTGAATGACACTCCATATTTGAGTAGGCAGCAATGGTTTGTTGAGAATGACCACAACCATTTTCCAGCTCAAACACATCCTCCATTTAATCTCTGCCACATCCCTGGCAGATGTTAAAATTATAATATTGATACTGATTTACACTGGTTTAAAAGTGGTAGCAGCCCTTAATATCTGTTATAAAACAACTATTCCATAGTGGCCTGCTTGCGTAGACAATTTTATTTCACATGTGGGGTGACTTTGTGCAGTTTAGTTCAGTCTGAGGTGAATCAAGCTAAACCACAAAAAAGCATTTTTAGAGTAGAAAAAGTATCCACAAGGCAAGTCAGTGCAGAATAGCTACTGCACTTTAAATTCACACGTAAGCTTATTTTACAATGGCTTCACTTAACAATTACTTAACAAAAGAGACAAGGTGGGGCGGGGTGCATGATCATAAGGGTTAAACAGCAAAGTGCTGATTATTGTTGCAACCTTCTTCCAGGACAACCTTGTTCGTAGAGGAAACACAGTAACCCTGCATCAGGCAAGAGAAAGTGGGGTTGTACAGAGATTTAAAATACTATTTAATGTGTTTGGGTTGAGGGTTTTGGGTTTTTTTCATACTTTTATCAAACACCAGAAGTTGTATTGTCATTATATTATATAATACAGGGGTAAAAAATATACGTACATGTGCCAATACACAACATATCTTTTCTCTTTCACCACTTTCCTTTCAATTATTACTAGTTGAGATCACAACTTCTAAATGAATGGGAAGCTCTCCAGTAATACATTTCATAATATTTTCCTGTTTGCTCATGCAGTGACCTGTGACATTGTTTTTTGAAATAATTATTTTTGTAATTGTGCTGCTCTTTTCTTGCACAAGTAGGAGGCAAGTCAGTGTTCATTCATTTCACCGCAGGCCTCCTACACACAAGATGTGCTCATTTGAAACTCTGAGGATGATTTCAACCCTGAATATTTGCTTTCAGTGCGTTACACTTGCAATAAGTGCACCTGTCATGAGATCAGCCGATACAAGTTGGGGAAAAAAAACATACGGAAGTATAAATCCCCTTATTAAGATACTTAATTTTTCCCCTTCTAGACCATTCTGGTTCCCATGATGTTATTTGAACTAATGTGAAATGCAAAGTTTTGTATATTATGGTGGCACAAATATAAATCATTCACTTAAACCTATATTACAGTCCTACGGGTCAAGCTACAATAGAAAGGCTTTGCCTGCCTTTATGTGAGACGCAGAGTACAAAGTCATCAGGGTCATTAGTCTGGAAGGGTTTTTCCAGGCTGAAGTTGTCACTTCAAACTCCTCAGTAATTGCCAGCGGCTCAGTGGCCACTTCGCAGACCTGTTTGTCCTTACAGCACAGTGAGTCACTACCACACAGGGCGAGTACACAGGGTAATCATGGCAGGCAGCACCAACACCTGAGCCTCATCGCAGGAAAGCTCTTCCTACACCAAATTTTTTAAGGAAAGAAACATCTTCATCTGTCTTTAACCACATAAACAGCATGTATATAATATATGCATTATATTGCACACAACAGCAACTTTACTGGAATTTTAAAAATGGCTATAAAACAGCCCTGCATCACAGCAATAAATAAAATCACATCCACTGGAACATGCGAGGAGCAAACATCTCCCAGCATTACCCAAACCAAGTGTGCCCTTGGGAACTGTGAACACCTCTTCCCAGCACCTCAGTCTAATAAGGCCAAGTGCCAAATCCTGCATTGGGTCACAGCAACTCTGTGCAGCACTACAGGCCTGGGGAAGAGTGGGTGGAAAGCTGTCTGGAGGAAAAGGACCTGGAGATGTTGGTGGACAGCGGAATGAACATCAGCCGGTGTGTGCCCAGGTGGCCCGGGAGGCCAAAGGCAGGACCAGAGCAGGGATTGTCCCCCTGTGCTCAGCACTGGTGAGGCCACATCTTGAGTGCTGTGCCCGGTTTTGGGCCCCTCACCACAAAAAATACATTGAGGTGTGATTTGCCCCAATCGAGCCTGGAGACACTTCAGAGACCAAGTCAGAGAAGTGGGTATTTGCTTTATTCGGTGCACCGGGTGGGTGGGAATTCTTTCCACCAAACACACACACCTCAGTACCTCCAAAGGCACAGTGTTATAGGTAAAATTCATGAATATTCATTACATTCCTTAGGATAGGAGTGGTTATACAAATTACTTCTCATAAGTCATTAATATTACTAGCGATTTCTTGTGCTCAATGGCAAAAGGATTCCTTTTGCCCCCTTTTTATCTTGATAAGATTAAGGGAATCCACAAGGACAGAACTGACAGGCACCGTGCTGGTGGAAGGGGCAAGAGCTCAAAGAAACAAGGATGGTTGAAGTGCAAATAGATTTGGATTTTCTATTTGACTACTCCTTTCTCAGGTGCTGGAGCAGATCCAGAGAAGAGCAATGGAGGTGGTAAAGGGTCTGGAGCACAAGTTTTATGAGTAGCTGGGGGAGCTGGGTGTCCTAGAGAAAAGACGATCTGGGTGGGGGGAACCTTATTTTTCTCTACAATTACCTGGAAAGAGGCTGTAGCCAGATGAGGGTTGGTCTCTTCTCGCAGGGAGCCAGTTATAGAACGAGAAGAAATGGCCTCCCGCTGTGCCAAAGGAGCTTGGATATTATGAAGAACTTCTTCACTAAATGGGATGTTAAGCATTAGAATGGGCTGCCCGGGAAGTGGTAGAGTTGCCATTACCTGGAGGTGTTCAAGGAACCGTATGTAGCACTTAGTGCCTAGTTGACAGGGTGATGTTCAGCGAAAGGCTGGGCTCGATGCTCTCGGAGGCCTTTTTCCAATGCCTCTGAGTGATTATGCGGTTCAGGGGTCGCGCCGCCACCCCGCCACAGCCCATCCCGCCACAGCCCATCCCGCCGCCGCGGCCGCGCTCGGGACATCGCCGCTTTAAGGGTGGCATCCACCACCGTTTCCCTGTTTAAGGGCCGCGCGTGCGCACGGGGCCGGGCTGGGGCGGCGCGGTCTGTGGGGCGCTCGGGCAGCTCAAGGTGAGCGGGAGCCTGGCGGCTCTCAGGGGACGCAGCGCCCTCGGGGACAGGGGCGACCGGGGCTCGGCTTGAGGGGGACTTAGTAGAGCTCGTCCTCTCCTTCCCAAGAGTCGTATCCTCAGGGATTAGCGCCTGCTCGCTGCAGGGCAGGCGGGGGCACAGGTGCGGAGGAGGCTGTAGGAGGCTGTTGGGACTGCCCTGTCCCTGGAACGGGAGCTCGAATCGAGCTTTACTGAGCCCCTTGAGCAAAGCGTGTCCCGGGGCGGTGGAGGCATCCCGGGGGAGAGAGAGGAGAGGAGCGGAGCGGAGCCCACCGCAGCCCCGACCAGCGTGTGGGACTGAAGCCCCTGCGCTGCCCCTGCCTCTCGGGTTCTCTCTCCTGGGCTGCTCTGTCTGCAGCTTCCCACACCGGTAGCGAGCCGTCTGCAAGGCAGGCTGCACAGGCTCTTCCGCCTTGACAGCGCTGCTCTCTAACTCGCTCTCTGGCCATGCCTGGGCAGGTGGGTAGTCGGGAGGCTCTCCGAGCTTGCTCTCACGTGGGAGCCTGCAAACTGCTTCGTGGGCTTCTCAAACCCCCATGGCCTGTGCTCCTGCCTCCGGGGAGCAATCTGCATTCCTTAGGGGAAATTCTGCCAAGAAGAAATAGGCCTTACGTATATATACCATATACGTACATGTATGTGGTATACAGTTTTCAGCAACTCCAATACAATGCAACTATTTATTTAAAAAAAAAAAAAAAAGTCCAAGGTGTGGTATCTGAAAGCTATTAGATATTTTTTTTTAGTACCTAAATCTGAAAAATTGAAGTTTACACAGTCCTACTGTATGTAGATATGAATCTAGTATCCAGTATACTTACTGGAACTTTTGCTCTGTATGTCAGTGAAATCTTATAAAAAGCTGAAAGATATTAGGCTTCCTAGAATATAAAAAAAGAGATGGCTGGATCGAGATCCTACTACTATTGTCATTCTTTTTTTTTTATCTGCTACTTCCTTGGAGGAAAGACTGGAGCCTGCCCTCAACCCTTATAGTGTGTCAGAAAATCTACATGAAGAAGACACTATGGGAGGAACTTCTCATCAGAGAATTCAGTGATGAGACGTGGAACATTAGGAAATCTGAATGTATCAGTTCACTTCGTGAAAGTACTTAGCTTTTTATGGCATGTGTTTTTCTCCATTCATGACAGTCAGTATTGATTCTGGCTTGCAATTAATCCGCATTCATCAAATGTGGAGCTCCTTAGAGAAACTGTTGGAAACTTTGGTGCTTAATTCATTATATTTGCTCTTCCATTTCAATTTACCTCACCTTGCTAGTTAAAATTGTCTCTTTTTTTTTCACCAGTCATTCCCATCTGAGTTTACTTGCTTGTCTCACTTGTCATTCCCAGTTTCTTCAGTTCTCTCTCCTCATTTTGTCCTGCTCTTCCCTGCTTTACTGGCCTTGAAGTTGCTATTCTTGCTATGTTTCTCTGTTCTTACTGATTCCTAGTCCCAGTTCCTCCCATCTTTCATTCCTGCATGTTATTTATTCAGAGCCATTATTGAAATTTCTTGCCTTGAGCTTCCTCTGAGGATTCTTGCTCCAGCCATTTTGACATCACAGTTTCAGAAGACTTCCAAATCGTTTTCTCTGTTTAGATTGCCTGCCTTCTTCCTCCATGCTACCTGGGCCTGATACAGGACTACCTAGTCTTCCTTTTGTTTTTTAACTAGACTACACTGGCATGGGCTTTAATGACTTGAAGCAGGTGACTTGTTTTGGCAAGAGTATATGCAACTGAAAATTGTGCCTTACGGGCAGTCTCAGAAAAAGAAGTTCTGGGAACCAAGCCCGGGGCAAACAAACGGGAGCATTTTAGCACTGAGGAATTTATTTAACATTTTTTAAAGGAGTTGTCACGTGTCTTTGAAAAAATGGGGAAAGAAAAGCAAGGGGAGAAAGAGATAAGAGTAAAACTGGGCTAAAAGATACTTGAGACTCCCCTGAAGATGCTGCTGTTGTGCTGCTTAATTGGCGTAGAACAATGATGTTAAAACTTGGAATTTTTATTCTATTTGATTTAAAGAGTAAAGCCAACTCAGATTATTTTTGTTTGGAAAAGCTAAAAAATAATAGTAATGTGTGTTGCTTTGTGTTCTCTTTTAAAAAAATAGTCAAAAACATCCTGCACCCTGACACTATGCATCTGCTGAAAAGGATTGTGTATATGATACAAATTCCCTTTGTTTCACTTTAAAAAATCTGTTTTCTTTTTCTAAAAGCTTTCCTCAGTTTACAGTGCTAAAAGATGGTGCCTCTTCTTATTTTCTTTAGTCACTTCTGTATTGTTTATAATGTGAGGAAAGTTTGATTCTTACTGTGTTATGGTGTTACTGTGACCATTTGCTTGTGTAATGGTGTTGCTGACTTCCACTGTAGGTGCAGCCCTGTTTAGAAGTAGATGTCCACCTGCAGTGTTGCATTTGCTGTGGCAGCTGTCATAGAATGAGTGACAGTTCAGTTACCAGTTTCACTTTTTGTCCACCCACTCACAGATTGGAAGATCTTCAAATTTGATCAGTACACAGGCTCCTCAAACAAAAGCTGTGAAAACAAACTGGGAAATAAACAGTGGTTTTGTTCCCTCAAAATGTCAGGCTTTGAAAGTAGTCTAAACTTACATTGGGTAATTTTTCTACTCACATCTTTCTGTGCTGCTCTATTGCTTTGTCTTGCTTTTAGTATTTTAATATAGTTGATTTTTTTCCCCTTTATATAACTGAGGTTTTTTCCTCTGTACAAATCATGGAAAGCAGATACTTCAGGAGTATGTTAGTCACAATAAAAATTATCTTTGTCCTCTGTTCAGATTGGGGTTTAGTGTTTGCATAATACACATATTTAGTTTCAGGCTAATAGAAACTGAGTCAGCAGTTTTGTCAGGGATCTCTCTGTAAGGCATGAGCTGTACAGCAGTTCTGCCTTCTCTGTGTGGTTTATAAACAGATGATGAAACCCTTAGTCATGGATATGGATAGTATATACTGAGGAGTGATTTGCCTAGAGTTCGTGTGAGCTGTCAGATGCTGTTGATTTATATTGACTGCATTCTTAACTCATTATTTCTGCACAGAACAGTTTGATTAGTGGTTATAAACTTAAGCCAAGTTGTGAATGTCTGCAAATAATTCACTAGCGTAGGCTTGTCCTTTTAAACTGCACTGGACACATCTGACAGTTTTTAAAATGCTCCTTGTATTAGCAGAAATTCTCAGATGCTAAGACAGTTGCTCTGTAGATAAAAACTGTACTACTTGAATGTGATTTTGTTGGGCAGATGTTATCAGGAAGAGTTTGTAGTTTTGTTCTGAAAAATGTTCCGTAAAACAAATACAGAGTCATGTAGCTGTGATCACACAGGAAGTCTGCAACTGAGTACAGTGCTGAATATAACATCTGCCAAAGTTTACCTTAGGCCATCCTTCCTGTTAAGAGTTTCACATTGTTCATGTTCTAGAAGTTGTATCATCTGTGTGGGTACAAAGATGGATTTTTATTTCTCTTTTTAGTTGTTAACTCCTTAATTTTCAATACTCATTTTTGTTTATAAGCAGTAACTAGTAACTTCATCGAAATGTTTTTTTCTGTTTGTTGTAGACTGTTCTACATTGTTTTGTCCAAAGAACTCTGCAGGTCACTTATTTTTCGATGTGTGATGCTGTAAAGACACATTTGAGATTCATTCCTTATAGCTTTTCTTGTGGCATCCTTAGATGTTGAAATACTGGAAAGAAATTAACTCTTGAATAACTTCTGCCACGTAGGTAGCTTTTCAAATGCAAACACAATAAAATGTTAAACCTTTATCCGTTTCTGTAACAAGATACTTATGTTTTGAGTGAGCTGTAGGTTTTGTAAGGGGAGGGATGGCCAGGGATGTGCACTTTTTCTCCTAGTAGCTTTTTAATTACGTTTTTCAGCATTCCAGGCTGTAGTTCTTGATGGTTTGTGAGTGCTGTTATGTAAGCACTGCAGCAGTACAGACAGAAGGTTCCGTATTTTGCAATGTTCAAAGAATAAAGATGTTGGATAAATGGTGATGATGTACTCGTTCTAGGCTCATCTTTTAGATTTACTCCAATTTGCTGTTCTTGTCAGCAAAATAAACATTATGATGAAGACGTCAGGTATCATGTTGCATTCCTTAATGTGATGTCCTTTGTTCGTTTGGAAGTTGGTTATTTATGGATGTCAGCTGAGAACAGTAGTAACTTTTTTTTTTTAAATTCGATCTGAAAGCATGTAAGATCATGCTTTTCTCCTGTTAAATTGGGTTAACTTCCTCCTAATGACATTGGGTCTCTCAGGTGCAAAATCACAGATTTACAATCTTCTTTTAAACCATTGAAATTCAAGGAGTAATTTTTCTGTAGAGTAGATTAAGTGATGATCTAATTCTTTCTCATCTCTGGGCACTGCTGATAGAATTGCATTTTCTTACAAAACATCTTACATAATAATATCTTTATACCTGCAGACTGCTATTCTGGTGTGCCTGCCTGCCTCTTATTGAGTGGCACCTGACTTTAAATGCAAAGCTGCCTCTGTGTCTTTTAGGTGGGAACAGAGTGTTCTCAGTCAGCGCAGGAAAGGAAATCAAATGTGTCTCCCACTGCCTGGTAGGGGGTGGTGATCTTACAAGGAGCATAGTACATTACAATTATGCCTTTTTCTGGTAGTTGCTCGTGTGACATTGTATAAGATCAGGGCTTTAATAAGATAAACAGGGAAACTCCTTATTCACACATTTGTTTATTTTATGCTTGAGGTCAGTTTATGTGATTCTTTATTATCATCCTTGGGCAAGGACACTGAAGTTGGTGAGGTCCGTATTTCATTCCCAGTTTCCAAATGACTAAATACTTTACCCCTTATTCTTTTTTCAGGAAAAAATATGTTTCAAGCCTTCAAACAACATTTTCTTTTGTAGAAATCCAGTGTGAAATTGCTGCAAAAGCAGATATGATTATACAAAGAGTAGTGCTGAATTCACGGCCTGGTATGTATTTCTCTCTGCTAAAGAAGCAATGTGTTTGTTCTGATTGTCTAATGCTCCAAAATGGTGAGGGTAGAAACAGACACTAACTTGAGATTTTGACATTTATATATCTTAATATTGCATGCAGCAATAAATTTTATTTAAAATATATTAATTATATATAAACTTTATTAATATATTTACATTAATATAAATAATTTTGTAATAAATTTGTCTACATTTATAAATATAACTAAATTTTATTTACATAAATAAATTTCTATTAAATATGTAATATATATCCAGTATTTTATATATATAAACAAATATATATTTGTTTAGTCTGGATATGCAGATTTTTAGACTGTTGGATGAGAAAAAAGGGTTAATTCATAATATATGAGAAAACTGTAGGGGCTGAAGGTGAAGAAAGATTAGTGAATATGACTGTTTTAGTTCTTGCATTTGTTCTTTTTGTGTTTTGAGAGATGACTAAAATATTTTTTGCTATTAATTTTGGTTTCCTTGTAGTAGATATTGAGTCTTTTATTCCTCTTATGTTTCAAAGGGTTTGTTTTTTAAATTTACAGTCTTGAGATTTTGTTTATTTTCTTGTTTACACATTTGCCTTGTTATGGATATCAGCACAGTATTTTGAATAGTGAGTTCATAAATCATCTGGTGTAGAAGACATTAAGTTTTGGAGGGAGTGTTGTATGTTGCTTAATGCTTAAATAGTTTTAAGATTTAAGAACTATTGTGTGACCTGCAAATAAGTCTTTCAAATGTTACAGCAGGAGCCTGCTGTGGTTGTGCAGTCACTCTGACTTAAAATAGACAAGGCTCTCTCAGTGCCAGTGGTTCCAGTTGTCAATCTGATTGATCTGCTGCATGTGGTACCAACCTGAGGATGAAGCCTCCAGTTCTGGGGCTCTTGCTGCAGTTTTATGGGTGTTTCTGGGAAGCTTTAATATAAGGAAGTCTCTGCAAAGGGATGTTCTTGCAGCATATGGATAAGCAGTGGCTGTGATCTGCATTCGCTCAGTCTCACTTGAGTCAGAAGAGGCAGAAATGTGAGAGTAGTTGGTTCGTAGTTTTATACCTGATTAAATATATAACTTAATTTATTCTAAAAAGGACTACCTTAAAAAAAGGCCTTCTTATATTGATTAAGGGAAGCTCTATATTGATTAATTTATTTGTTTAACTTTAAAATAACTCTAGGTAAGAATGGTGTGCCAGTGGCTGAGAACTTCAGACTGGAGCAAAGTACAATAGCAGATGAGATCCAAGTGGGACAAGTGCGTGTTAAAACTCTATATCTCTCAGTGGACCCCTACATGGTAGGTGATGGACTTGGAGGTAAGCCAGAATTTGTTTTTTAAAGTACCTTAGACTCTGTGTCTGTCATGGTGTTTAACACCAATGTTACCAATTGCAGAACAAGTATTTCTCTGGCATAACTTATTAATTGTGCTCATTCTGACAGAGTTATATTGGGAAGGAATTTGGCATCAATATGCCTGGGATATATATAGGAATATGACTTTATAGGACTAGGAAGAGACTGTGAGCCCTGGTATGCCATTACAAATTTGTTTGTATCAACTTTTTCTGAACTTGGCCTTTTTAATATACTATTTTTTCCAGTCATGCAAAAATTACTGAACTCATGGGAATGGGAGAGTTGTGGGTTGAACTGGAAGTGAAGGTAGAAGAAGAACCAGATGGACATAGTCTGTAAAATTTTGCTATGAAGAGAATTCCGATCATTTATTCCCTCCACAGATAGTAGAAAAGAAACAGTCTAAATTTCAGGAAAGTACATTTAGCCCGGGAATTAAGGAAATGTTTAAGAATCTTGAAATATTAACTGTGGCTGTAGGGGGAACTCCAAAGAAAATATGTCAGATTTCAAGATGTTTCATTAAACAGATCTCTGTCAGGGATGGTCTACATCCACTAAATGACTTGTGGGTGTTTTTTTCAATCCTGCATTTCTGGGATTCCTTCAGTTAAGGAGTGGCATTTGTAGGATTCTCATCAGACTCGAGCCAGTCATCATCAGTTGCATGGTTGCCTTTGAGACAACATCTATAGAATGTGTTGGTTTTGGTAACACTGCTGGAGGAGATCAGGATGGTCCATCCTCCTTTTGCACTGAGCAAACAAGGGGAAAGAGTGATCTAAGAAAAGATTATGAATATATGGGGCTTATTGAGAGATTTTTGAGTAGCCCTTTTGTTTGAAGTTCTAAACACATCTCATCCCCCACTCAATTTGAACTGATAAACAAGTTGTGTTCCATCAGAGCCTTTCATTAAAGCCTTGTCTTTCAGCGTTGCCGGATGAATGAGGACACAGGCTCCGATTACCTGCAGCCCTGGCAGCTGTCTGAGGTTGCTGACGGTGGGGGTGTCGGGGTGGTGGAGGAGAGCAAGCACGATAACCTCGCTAAAGGAGACTTTGTAACTTCCTTCACTTGGCCCTGGCAGACAGCGGCAATTCTTGATGGAAACTTGCTTCAAAAGGTAATGAAAATGCAAAGCCCAGGTTGTGACTATTTTGTTTTCGTAAACTTTTTTCTTCCATAAATAGCTGCTAATGACAGTATTTTTTAGTCAAAAACAAGCATACCTTATTGGAACAATCAGGTCTCAAAAGACAGATCAACTCATAGGTACCAAAATTTGTATAAATTTCTTTTTTTTTTTTTTTCCATAACAAAATACAAACACTTTTGCTGGTTAACAGGCCGGTATTATTTCTATTGTTGTTTTTTAAATAAATTTCCCTGAGGTTGCTTCAGTTAATTAATTCTCTTAATTTTTCTAATTCTGGTAGAACTCCTCTACAATGAGTGTAATTGTAAGACATGAAAGGCTTTAGGTATATTTAATTTATTTTGCTAACTTATGATAGTAAAAGCTTTTGCTTGAGGTTTTACATCCATGTAAGAAAGGGTATTCAATATTAGATTGAAAATAGAGAGGTTTCAGTGCATTAGGGATATTGTGTTGATTGTTCTTTTGTAACAGAAAATTATTGTAGTTTGAAAATTTATACTTTCCAATAAACTACTTCCTTTAGGACTCTTTGCCACTGATCTGCAATCACCATATTTGATAAAATGGTGCATTTTTATCCTTTATGCTAGCATAGGGATAGTTTGCAATTGCTGGAAACTTCTTATCTCCCAACTGCTTTTTAACACTTCCATAATTTAAGGTTTTGTGAGTTACTTTGTTTTAAAACTTTTTCTAAAACCACAGAGACATAAAATTTTTGTACAAACTTGTTAGTAGCTAGAGATGGCCTATCCCTACCAGTTGTACCTTGCCTGATAAATATTCTGAGTTAGTCTTCTACCTTCAGGCAATGAAAGAATAAAACCTCACCTTCAAAACAAATGACCTCCACCATGCATTTCTGTTCCGTAGCTTGTTCCACAGCTTGTAAATGGACGCCTCTCCTACTTTCTGGGTGCAGCTGGCATCACAGGGCTGACTGCCCTGTTGGGAATAAGGGAGAAAGGGCATGTGGCTGCAGGTGCAAATCAGACCATGGTGGTGAGTGGAGCAGCTGGTGCCTGTGGCTCTTTGGCTGGCCAGGTGGGTGTAGGCTTAGGCCATACAAACATACTCGGTTACCAAGTTTTGTCTTCTGAAACATGCTGGTTATTAAAGTCATTGTAAACATGAGCAGGTATAACCCCATAGGAAGGGCCAGTTTCACAGATTTGTCACACGCTCTCACTGAGAAAGACTTCACGTGTGAAACTTAAATTTCGTGAAATAATGATAGGAGAAAGCAGATGGTGCTGATTACTTGTTGCTAGCACAAGTAAAATAGATGGTATAAATACATGTATTTATTATATATTTATATAGTAGCCTGCTGTTCCAACACTGTCTTTTTATTGGCTGGAGATTTTTTCTTTCCTGTTAGAAAATTGTAAAAAAAATGTGGTAAACCTGTTGTTCTGTCTTCCATGACATCTTTTGTGTTTTGAGATTTACAGTCCTTTTATCTTCCTCTGTTTGCAGAACCTGTTGCAGTGTATATATGCATATCTACGAATATCTCTTTAGATATGCTCATATATATATGTACAAAAACACAATAGCTATTAAGCAAGCTGTAGACCTCCTAATAAAGAGAAGCTATGAAGAAACAATGCATAAGCAAATCTATGATGATTGTACTTAAATTAATTATTGTCTATTTTTTCCTCTTATTAGTTATGTTACGGTACTTGGCAGATGGTAATTTTATACTGTATTTGGTTGTCCTATACTGGCAGTCATTGATGACTCCCTAGATTTAGTCTTCTGCAGTCAATGAGTTTGGAAAGATGCCAGATTTTTATTGTACCTGCCCCATATGTAGGTGTGAGGAGGGAGTGACAAGAGGCAGTTACATCACATGAGATGAGAGTGTTTGCTGCCTGGGGTTTAGTGGGATGGGGAATAATTGTAACATCTGTTAAAAGCCACTTTCTTTCACAGGTATTTTATGCAGATGAACGATGTAGCTTGCCTTTATGTTTAGGGTTTTTGGGGATTTTTTTGGTTTTGTTTTTTTTTAAACTCTGTGCCTGCAGATTGGCCGTCTGGAGGGCTGCTCTAGAGTGGTGGGGATCGCCGGCACAGATGAAAAGTGCTCCATTTTGGTCCAAGAAATGGGGTTTGATGCTGCTATCAATTACAAGAAGGGGGATGTGGCAAAACAGCTACGTGAACTCTGCCCAGGTGGTGTGGATGTTTACTTTGACAATGTTGGTGGAGACATCAGTGATACGGTTATAAGTCAGGTGATTATTCCATCTATCAGGTTTATTCTAATCATTCTCCAGTTATGCATGCCCAGCTTTCAATTAATTCATACTGGAGTCCAGCATCTAAAATAGCAGAGCAGGCTTTCCACTTCAGTGATCAACTTCAGGAGCTGATCCTGGTCTTGAGGAGCAATCAGATATCTGAAATCAGTGCCTGTCATGTGGACAACCTGGCAGTACAGTAATAGATACACAATTTCTGTTTCTCATCTCTTGCATCTTTGGCCAGGAGACTTGGTAATACTCTCTAAAAGCCTTGTCTGTCAGTGCAGTAATCTTGTGTTTTGTCAGCTTTGGTTTTCTGGCTTCAAGAAAGTCCAGCTCTGCTGAGTCGCCTTAAAGACTTTTCATTGTTAACATACACCGACTCTGTCACCAGGTGGAGAGGCTTTGGTGGCAATGCCATCTTTGGGAGCTCTAAATCACAGCTGTATTCTATTCAACAACTATATTAAACTTCTTTGTCCTATTACCCCTCTTCTCCTGACAAAAAGGGCACACAGTAAGGTAACAATTTCCTATATTCCTTCTATTTAGTGCCTTTTAAAATTACACAAGGTTGTTTAGCAGTTATTTTTCCACTATTGCCTTGCATTTACGTATTTGAATGTTGTCATGGATTGAATGGGACTGCATGCAATTCTCCCACTCTTTTATGGGAAATATGGCTAGTGAAAATTTTGCATCTATTGCACCTATTGCATCTCTGAAAAATCTAGTTTCTGAGACTGAGGAATGTAATTTTTCTCACTTTGTGCTGTCCCAAACAGATGAATCAGAACAGCCATATCATCCTGTGTGGACAGATTTCTCAGTATAACAAAGATGTGCCTTATCCTCCTCCACTGCCTCCTGACATAGAAAAAATACAGAAAGAAAGGAACATCACAAGGTACGTTTCTCCTCCAGAGCTTGTGACCAGGTTCCAGGTAGATTGTACGTGCAATGTTGTGACTCTGATGTTTGGAAGGTAGTCTGTAATCCACAGTAGCTACATGTAATTGGAACAGAATGTTGCCATGCCTAAAAAGAAAATTATAATAATGATATCAGCAAATCCCTTCTCTTATGTTTGTCTTTATCAGCATAAAAAATGGGACAGGATGTTGTTATATAGAATCATAGATGTCAGTTTTTACACTTTGTTTGTGGTTGCTTAATTTAATCCTAGAATGTATGACAATTCTTTAGTACAAGGGAAGGTGTTGCTGTAGTTCTGTTCTCAGATGTTTTGCAGAGTGCCTTATCTCAAAATATCATAGTTCAGTCAGAGGGAAAATCAAATCTTTTTAAAGTAAGGATGCAGCTGATGCAGTGATTTTATTGAAATTACAGTTTTATTATTTGGGGGCTTAGTAGATAATAAGTAGATAGGTGTGACATATATATGGGTAAAACATTTTTATTATGTTCTGAATCTGGGAATTGCTGAATCTCCTCTTAGAATTCAGATGGAGCTAAGGGAGAGATTAGGAGGAGAGTCTTAGGAGACTTTTCAGTCATTGCATTGCAGGACGTTGGGGAGACTTGATTTCTGTGCAAATTAATTGATCTCTTCTAATTGGAAATCTTTCCTTGTCCCTGTTACTGTTGTCTGCTCTTTTAAAAATGGGTGAAAACAGTGAAATACACCATGCATAGTAGAATGCAGTGGAGGATTTAGTCAGTAAGTTCCTACAAGTAGTTATAATTTTTGATATAATTTCAGTTTCTCAATTGCTCTAGAAAGCTGTGACAGGAGGATATGCACAATTGTGGGGAGCTTGAAAGTTAAGTTATTCTCTAGTTCTGTCATTTAGTTGCAGGTCCACTAATTATTCTCCCTACCACTAAAAAGAAAAAAAGAGGTAAAAAATAATTGGAATTTGCTCACATTTTATGGATATTTGCTAATTCTGGTGATACTACTTGATTTTTCTTACTCTTCTCTCTCTGATACTTGAACAGAATTACCTAGCTAAGTCTGATGTTACTGTCAAGTTTCCTCTGCAGGACGCTGTCACAACAAGCTGGCAAAGCCCTGAGCTACATTTCATTATAATTCATGCTCATAACCCTTCAGTTTCAACAAAACTGTTTCCTGAAAAAGATTTGTAAATATTTTCTTATATGTTGACCAAAGTTTCTTAAATCAAATCTCATTATATTTTTTTCACAGGGAAAGATTCTTAGTGTTGAATTACATGGACAAACAAGAAGCTAGTGTATTACAGCTCTGCCAGTGGATCCAAGAGGGTAAACTGAAGGTGAGAACTTTTAGGTTTAATCTGTGGCCTTTATTACTATCTCATACTGCAGGATGACTAATTTCTTTGTTTCTGGCTCTCTTACTGTGCCTCAGGATTGAACAGACATTTTAAAAATGTGTAAGTATAATTGGAAGCTTATTAGGTAGCTGTTTTAAAAGGTACCTGCTCAGGATGGTCTGACTGTAGTATGACAGACTTTTCTGATTGATTACATGCTGCTCATGGCTGTGTTCTTTATTTCAGCGTAGGGTGCAAGTGCTTTTTTATTTAAAGAATCAGGCTTTCCAAAATATGTACTTTCAAATACCTGATTAGTTATGTGTCCTGAGTGCTTTTGAGGATCTTATCTGAAATTTTGCTTCAAGCTTTATTATCACTGTTTATTACTTTGCGATGGGTATATGCTTAACTGTGCCTTCCCTGTGAAGTCGGTCTGAATTAGTTTTCATTTCTTTGAGTGATCAATAAATCTTCCTGGGAAAATACTGAGACGTTAAATTTTGGCCGAAACAGGGATCTGGTTGAAGAATTAAATCACCTGAAAATTTATCAGAAAATATTCATGCCTCTCTTGATGAAAGAATCTGGTCCAAAAAGAGCCCTGTCCATTGTAGTGAGAGAAGTCTTTAGATTTTGTGGGTTTCTATGGCAGTTTCTTGGCATGTTTCTAAGAGATGTGAAATGCTACTCTTGTTTGAGGAAAACTGAAATGGCTTGTTTGCATTGACAGGTCAGAGAGACTGTGGTAGAAGGCTTAGCAAACATCGGTGGTAAGATCTTTACTTCATTTTCAGAGAATAATAATAACCTGATTAAATTAAATTAAATTGTTTTATTTGCCAGTTTAGATTTTTGTATTTTATCAAACGTATTATTTTTATGTTATAATAAAATATTTCTTCACAAATTATTAAAATGTTCTGTGAGAAAATAATTTTATATTAAAAAAATCATTGAATATACATTTAAGGGTTTTTGTTGCTGTTGTTTTAGTACTGAGGGGAATTTATTCTTAGACTGCTACCTTAGCAGCTGATGGTAGTCATCCTGATATAAAAGGTTTAAAGTCCTGCCCATTTCTTAAAACTTGTGTGTAAGAAAATGCTGTTTTGAAATCCTTGACCTTGTACTTTAAAAACCCAACATTTAACAGAGGTTGTTATTGGATTTGCTAACAAAAAAATAAAATTAAAAGTACACCCAAGAAAGGGCAGAGCATATTACTAAAGAAAGTAAAAGTTTTTTTTTTTAACAGAAGAAAATATCCTGTAGCCTGTTCAAAATATCTGTAACAAAGGAAGTGTAAAAATTAAGGGGGTCTGGTGACATGAGCCATGTGATCCAAGATGTGCTGTAGGAAGCCCTTTCAAGTAAGAGGGAGGAGTATGATTTAGTCTGTAGTCCCACAAGACTGGAAACTAGTAGAATAAAGTGATAACCAAATCTTACAGATTTCGATTTATTCTAGTCATTGCTAATTGCTGCTTACTGGTATACACATGTATTTTTAAGGAATTTGGTCACATATAGTAGTCATATATCATACTTTCATACTCAAAGGTATATTCTTTTGCACCAGCTTCTCACACTATTGTACCATATTTCTAAAACTTTTCTTTTTTTGCAAAGGTTTATGAAACCTAGAGCATTTGTGTGTTCTCCAGTCTTGCTATGTCTCTCTTTGCTGTTTGCATAACATATCACAAAAGCAGTAAATGTAGTTGTTATCTTGTATAGGGTCAAACAGTTGCTTACAGATAATTTTTTAAAATTATTACACAAAGCTGCCCTTAGCAGTTTATTACAAGCTAGCTTTTCTTTTTTATCCCTTTCTTAATTTAGCACATCATTAAGGTTAAATATGCTTAGGTTCCAAATGGTATCTCTCCTTTTTGGGGAGCTGCTTAAAACATGTGTCTCTACCATTTTTGGTTTCTTTTTTAGAAGCTATTTGGCTTGTTTTGCTTGGCACTAACTTATTTCATTATTTCTCTTGAAGCTGCTTTCCAGTCCATGATGAATGGAGGCAATATTGGAAAACAGATCGTCTCAGTTTCGAAGTAAAAGTCATTGGTTTGAGAAAAATAATTGCATTCTGTCTCTAATCATGGGCAAGTTTTTACTTATACTAATTTCTATTTCTTAAATAAACCATTACGTTGTTCTGTATGTACTGAAAGCAGAGATTTTGGGATGCTAATAAACTAAATAGAGCTGGAAACAGGAAGGCAATCATTTATACTTGAAATGAGTAATTCGTTCTTTGACATGATTTTGACAGTTGCCACCTACAACACTTGCAAGTATTTAATGGGTGTGGTTTGAAAGTTAGAACATCCCGGTGGTGCCCCAAGCACAGGCTCATCACCTGGTTGTTATGTGACACCACTTCACACACTGAGGCGAGGAATTCCTATTTCTTTATTATATTCTGTGCAAAGTAGGGAATTAGGGGGCAACCCACAGAAGTTGGGCTCACCATCTTCAAAACTTTACACTATTTACACATTTTGGCAAACAAAGGCATTGGCATTGATTGGTTACAGTTGACATTGCTTTTTCATTGATTACTAGTCAAACCCTTATTTGCTAGTTCTATCTCTCGTTTCTCATGCTAATTATTCCACATGTGCAGTTCTTCCCTCCATTACAGTTTGGAATCTGTTTTGAGTAGGTGGTCAGGTGGTTGGTGGTTGTGATCTCCCCTGCCAGAATTACCTTTCCCTTGGTGACTGTTCAGTCCTCCTGAATTCATTCCAGGGGCTCTCCTCCAGGCAGCCCATTCATTTTGGAATTGTGTATCCTTTTCCTTAAAACAAAGGATTAGCCATGACTACAAGTTTCACAATGCAATTGCTTAATCAATAACTGCCTAGCCATAGCTACTGATTAAAAACAAAAAAACTGCCAAGTTTGATTCCAGTCTTGAGGGGCTAGATATGACCAGGAACAATTTCCAAAAAGTAGTTTTTATGCAGCCACATTGTTTTGGTCATTACTTATGTAGTTATGTACTATTCCCATGCTAGATTGTCTCAGTGCCCAGGAAATTCTCTAGAATTTTTAACTTATTAGCATAAGTTTTCCCTGACAGTTCAATCTGGTTAATAATTTTCGAGTATAACTATTCTCTCTTTTTTTTCCCCAGATAATTCCAAAAATAAAAATCCCATTTCTAGAATTCAAAGTCTGTCATAACAAAGGTATTTCCATTTTGCCATACAAAACAAATTTCCACAGATCTGTCTTGTCCGTTTGTCTATATTGTATCATTATATCCCATTTTCAGACCACTTGAAACCTAATTCATTTACAATTCCATCAGCATGCAACCTGAGACTTCCATCAGAGATAGTTCAGGTGTAGGGTGGTCCTTTTTTACTCTTCTCAGTCTTTGCATTCCAGACCTAAGTGAAGTTTTCTTTTTAGAATTCCTGTCCTAAATTCTGCTGTATCTTTATTATAATCTCCCCAGTTTCACTAGTTTGACCGGTGTTTACACCTCTCCAAGGTGACAGACAGAAAATCTCAAAACATGCTGCCTGATGACAGAGGTGACTTTGCAGACAGTTGACCTTCTGTTCCTTCAGTACCTTCTCTTGGCTCTGAAGGTTTTAGTCTAACAATGCCCTTTTACCATCTCAAGGGGGACCTTGTAGAAATGAGTCACCATTACCAAGTTTGACAGCAGAACTCAAGTCAAATGGGACTAATGATTAAGTATGTGTCCTCAAAAGAAAGTCTTTAGGATAATCATCTGTTCCCAGAAAAGGGAACAGATGATTATCCTAAAGACTTTCGAATTCCGCTACTACATTTAGATTTTAAGAGTTATTTATTTAGAGAATAGGATTGTTCGTTACTTATTCTGGTTAACAGGTGATTGGTTTTGGTTTTTCTTTGTTTGCCTTTGAGAGAAATGCTTACAGATAAATAACTGTATTGTAAAAGTTAAGCAATGTAGGCTTGTAAGGCTTGTTAATTGGTGTGTATATTAGAATGCGAGGCAGCAGGAAACACAATGATCTTAAGCACTACAGAAAAGGTGTTGAACTGTTATTTTCCTTTCCAATGTAATGACTAAAAGCCTCAGTCTAATATACTTAGGTTTCCAGACATGCATTTGTTTGTCCAAAGTCCAGATTTTATTCTCGTCAACAATATTTGCTGAAGAGCTACTCCAGAGCAAGCTCATCTCTGGCACCATGAGCTGACACACCTTCCAGGAGTAATTGTTCTCTAGGAAGTTATTTTTTACAACTGAAACAACATATGATAAAATTATAACATTCCCAGCACTATTATTTTTATAGGAATTGCTTAGTAATCCACACAAGTCAGCAGTCTATTAAGAGCTGTGATGTGAGGGGTGATTCAGAGTGAGATCATGCTGAGATACTGATTCCTTACCATAATAAAGTCAGCTCGATTGCAGCAGCATTCCTGTAGTTAGGTATGGAGGGCAATACAAGTTCTAGCAGCATTAGTCAAATGGCTTTAAGAAAAAGAGATAGAGACAAAGTAAACCTCATCCTGATATCCCCAGTGTTTAGTATTGTCACAGAAGTATTTCTTTGCTTGTGAATCCTGGTTCATGTTAACTCTTAAGAGTAAACAAAAGCCAAAGGGAGAAGGTTCTTTAAATCACAGAATCACAGAATTACCAGTTTGGAAGAGACCTCTAAGATCATCGAGTCCAACCTCTGTCCTAACACCTCAACTAACTAAACCATGGCACCGAGCGCCACATCCAATCTCTTTTTAAACATGTCCAGGGATGGTGACTCCACCACGTCCCCAGGCAGACCATTCCAATATTTTATCACTCTTTCTGTAAAAAAGTTTCTCCTAATATCCAACCTATATTTTCCTTGGCACAACTTAAGACTGTGTCCTCTTGTTCTGTCAGTTGTTGCCCGGAAAAAGAGACCAACCCCCACCTCACCACAACCACCTTTCAGGAAGTTGTAGAGAGTGATAAGGTCACCTCTGAGTCTCCTTTTCTCCAGGCTAAACAACCCCAGCTCCCTCAGCCGTTCCTCATAGGGCTTGTGTTCCAAGCCCTTCACCAGCCTTGTTGCCCTCCTCTGGACACGCTCAAGTGTCTCCACGTCCTTCCTGAACTGAGGGGCCCAGAACTAGACACAGTACTCAAGGTGCGGTCTCACCAGTGTCAAGTACAGGGGAAGGATGACTTCCTTGCTCCTGCTGGCCACACTATTCCTGATACAAGCCAGGATACCATTGGCCTTTTTGGCCAATCAAAAATCAAGTGCCAACAGTTATAAAAAATACTGGGTTTATTTCACCTTGTCCTAATTTCTCAGTATTTGTAAGAATGTGGCTCTTCAGCTATCATGTATTTTGTACTATGAGAGATGTCATTTAACAAAGGGTGACAAATAACTGGTAACAAAAATCCATTCTGCTGTGGATGTTGCTTCTCATGCTAATTAGTCCAAATGCTCACTCTTTTTCTTCTTTTGGGTTGATGGGTTTCCTGAATTGGTGGTTGTGATCTCCCCATGTCAGAATTACCTTTACCCAGTCAGAGCCAATTTCTACACAGTTGCTGAGTTGTCTTTATGAGTTTATTCCTTGTCTTGGGAGTTCTGCCAAATGTCCTTGTGGCCTGAAAATTCTACGTTCTTTGTGTCCTCAAGCTTTGCTAACTTCCTGCTATGTCTGAGATCATTGAAGTGTGTCAAGCCCTAAACTTTAGGGAGGCCAACAAGTACTTTGTCTTTCTAACACCTGGGCATCACTTAGAGCTTGCTAGTTAGCTGCTATCTGGTTTACAGATTAAATCTTCTTGTTGATTAGGCTTGAAAATATACAAAGATCAAATATCAAAGAGCATCCTTTCTTGAGAAAATATTTACATATTTCACATTTTGCAACAATAAGGCAGGACCCTGTTTTGTAACCCCCTTCTGATTCCATGTAACTCTCTGGGCAAATTGTTAATTATTTCCATCTCCTAGGATGTCAGCATCATAATCAGTCTCTTCCCTCTCATCTCGTTGTTTTGGTTTCCCTTTATTGCATTCCACATTCTTTAGGTCAAGCTGTTCTCCTCTAACCAACAACAGACCCATACATCTGTTTCTTATCTCCATCAACACAGCTGGTGGAGTTCCTCAAACAGGGTTCAGTACCTGGTTCAGTGCAAAGCCAGTGTCAGGCCCAGAGCCAAGATATTTGGTTTATTTTATGTTTGCACAAAGATGGGTGCTAGGGAGTAATTCCACAAAGCCAGCTTGGAACTCATGCATCTTTATACATTTCAGATTAGCCTATCTATCTCTATCTAATACATACTAATTTTTACTCATAACTGACTGGCACAATCTTCGCTAACTAGTTCTGTATGTGCATAACTGCTCATCTCTTGAGTTAGTGGGTTTCTTGGGTCTGTGGGCCTTGAGTCCATGGTCATGATCTACTGCCAGAATTACTTTTCCTCTAAGGATGCCATTTCTGAGCCAAAGCAGTTCATCATTTTGTTTACCTTCTTGATTTAAGATGGGCCCCTTAGGACCTATTGGCTGGGGTCCTTGTTTCTCTGTTCCTATACTGAATCTCTTTAGGTCATCTTAACTTTCTGGCATAGACCAGCAATTTTTCCATGTACACTGAACAGCAACTCTTGTAACTTGTACACCACTGGCACAAGTTCTACAAGTGCAATCTTTTATAAAAAAGGGTGTCAACGAAGCAGTGATACGAACACTGACAAATAGTCAGTCATGTTTAATCACTGATGCCTATGACAAAATTCCTAATGCACGTGTGCAAATCTTGGTCCAGTTCATTATATTATCATTTACAGAGACAAATTTTCCTTGGGGGTATGTGTGTGTGCGCGTTTCTTTACAGTAATCTAAGGTAATCTAAGGTAATTCTAGGTTATAGTTTCATTCTATCAGTTATCAAGTTACTATTTAACCTTATTTCTATTACAGTTTCTGCTTGAGCCTCTTCGAAAAATTGGTTGTCAACTAAATAAGGATTTACGGTATTCCATTCCTGAGGACTCTTCACTGCTCCATTACTCCAGTCCCCATTGTTACGGTTTCAAAACTAACCTACAGCTGTTTGGGCCTTTTTGTGAACTTCTATGCATTTCTAGCTTCATGTGACATCATGACCACAGTAAGGAAGTTCAGCTACAATCTTTATAAATAAGCATTTGCAAAGGGTAATTAAATGTAAACAGTATTGGGCAGACACACCTTTTTTTCTTACTGTTGGTTAAACCAATCTTCTGCTTTGTATTTATTAGTCTTGTGCATTCCCATTTCCATCCCATCTCCCTTTGTACCTTGAAGTATTGCCGTTGTCTGCCCTGTATTTAATTTTCTTCCCTTCTGCTTTCTTATGCAACATTTTCATCCCTTTCCTGTTTGTGTTTTTTTTTTTAGTTAATCATATTTCTTCTCCTCCTTTTTGGATGGCTTCTTCATTGACAACTGTGTTTTTCATAAGAGGACATATTAATGTCTAGTGCTAAGCTGTATAGTTTAGTGTCAGGATTTCATGCAAAACATCAGCAACACCATGAAAAGACCTTGCCAGCCTAGGCATAAATGTTTCTTACTGCAGTTTATGGTAGCTGTTGTTACGAAAGTGAAGAGACCTGATGCAGATGCCTTTCAAATAGCTTAATCTCTCTATTCTACATTTTAATGCATTGATTGTGGAAGAAGAAAATGCGGGATTACTTAGTCCTGTTTCTAACATTGCTCTTCTCTTTTGCTATACTACCTTTCTCTTTACTGTCTTCACAGTGGAAAATGTTTATACAATCCATAAATAGACTGCCAGGGAAGAAAAGATCACAGGCAGACGGCATCATCCCTCAAAAAGAAATAGTAGCAGCAGCTGGAATAAGCTTCAAACTGAGAAAATACTTTGTGAGACTACTCAGAACTCTTTAGGAAAAGCACAGAAAGAAGCAGAAATGAGACAAGATGTTTTAGCAACACTAACACAGAATTTTGCAACCAGAAGTATAGATTCAAAGTAGTAAAATAAAAAGTAGTGAAATTTAGTTTTGCTACAGCACTCTGGTCTGGGCAGAGTGATGGTAAGAGTGTTGTATGTGCAACAGACCCTATTGTCTGGCAAACAGACAGCAGAAACCAAGAAACAAGGCTCCAATGAGGAGAAACGAGAAAAAGACAACTCCATAAATCCACAAAATGAATGTGAAGCAGAGGAGGATGCCTCTGTAAATCCAGTAAACGAGGAGATAACACAGGAACAACTGCCTGATAAGGCAAAAGAAGAAATTTGTGTGATCTTTGTGCTAATCTTTAGTCATTAGCATAGTAAAATACAATCCCATAAGCCACTTCCCCCTAGAACATGGATGGCAAAATAAATGGGTATTCTGCCTTTAAATGAAGGCAAGAAAACTTATAGCCAACGAATGCAGGAGGAATGCTGCTGTTCCAGGGTTTGGGGTGTGTCGAAGTGGGTCCTGGCACTGCAGGTGTGCCAGCTCTGTGCATCCACCACCCAGCACCTGCTCTGCACACACTGGAAATACACCTCTTTACTCTGTGCCAGTTGGCTTCTTGCAGACCTGCTGAGAGAACCCACAGCTGGGACAACAGCAGTTTTGGTGACCCAGATGGAAAAGCCACAGACCTGGATTGTTCTGCTGTCCCAGCAACAGTGAATCAGATGGGACAGGTATCCAGTGTGCACTGACTCCTTGATGAGGGACTCCACTGAATCCTCTTCAGTGTCGGGGTGCTGTAATGCCCAAGAAAGGTATTTGAGTAATGCCAAAGGAGGTGTGTGTGTGTGAGAGCTTTCCTGGACCCCCAGAATTTTCAAGATTGGTAAGTGCACTTTTATTTCTTTTTCTTCTTAAAAAAAAAAATCAGCCACCACATAAGCCGTGCATAAATGCTCAGTGTGGGGGCTTAATCAGTCAGTGGGTTCAAGTGGTGTGCAGTGCAGAGACTGTAGGAGACCCCAGCCTAAGAGTAAAAGTATTGGGTAGCATTATATTTAACAATGGGAACAAGCCAATCCACCCCACTGCCCCCCAACGCATAGCCCTCTAGGATGCATTCTGAAAAAATGGAAGAAGCTTGGGGGCAACACAATGACAAGGGAAAAGATGGAAAAATATTGTAATCAGTTGTGGCGAAATAATCAATTGGACAATGGTAAAAGATGGCTGCAACTCAGAATCTTGAAGTATGATACTGTATTGCAATTGATGTTATTTTGCCAAGGGGAAGGGACACTGACCTCATCCTGCTACAAGGAATAGATCAGGAATGAAGGACACTGGGGGAACCACAGGCAAACAGAGCAGCAAATCCAGTTTTCTTTGAAGGCTGGCTCCCAGATTTATCACAGTATCTGCATAGCTGTCAGAGGTTTGTCCAGTTATCAGTGGCTCATTTTAGTGAGTGGTGATGTGTTCTGGGAGATGGCCTGCACTTTATGAAACTCATTTATTTTGTTTGAATTTGAAGAGAAATACACTCTGTTGTGGGTTTTGTTACTTATAGTTAACTAAGGCAACTACTTGCCTATGCAACAGGGACAGCTAAATTAATAGCACAGACTAGGGTCTAGCCTCTCAGAACTACTGAGAGATGAAGAATTAAGACACTTCAAAGCAGATACTGATAAATAAAATCCTCCTGTGTGAAAGTGTATAGCTCAAGCAGGAAAGTTAGGATTTTCCTACTAAGATTGTAGAATATTGAAGAACTGTTTAAGGGAAAAATCTGTATTAACATGAGATGAAGTAAGTTTTACTTGTCTTTTAGGCAACAAAAGCTTCAACAACTGAGTCTGTAGAGCATGAGGTCAGAGATGCTTCCTGTGCAGGGTAGAATTCTAAGCTTCTACAGTGAAGAGCAGTGTGCTCTTCACTGTGACAGCAGGGCTGTAGGATAGCCCCTTTCACTCAAAATTTATTACATTATTCCCACATACATACATACAGAATTCACACATCAACTACATTAGGGGCATGTGGTTCTTATTTGGGCTGTTGGAGCCAAGGATAGTGCATCTACAAGTGAAACACCTTCGCTTGCCACAGTAAGAATAGAGAGATTTTTAGCAGAATTCCATCCATCTACCAAACACATCCCACGAAGCCAAAAAGTAAGTATTTGACACACTGTAGGATTTTTAAGTCCACAGACATATGATTACATTGAGATTTGATTATGGCAATCAACTGCTAACATAACAAAACAAAACACAACACAACAAAAAGTCTAGTTTCAGAACAGCCTTGTCACAGGTTATAGATACGAAGTATTTTATTGCCACTTATGCTTTCTAATCACATAGAAGTAATATAATTGTGAAATGTCATTTTATTATCAGTTTTCCAGTAGTGTTTCTCACTAATAAATTTTGCTCCCTGCCTCTGATTTTCTAACAGCTTTGCAAAACAAACTTACGTAGCAACAAATGACATTCTGAATTCTCTTAACAGTGTATTTAACTTACATTAATGGATTCTCTTTTTCTCTTTTTCCTATTACATCAATAATCATTGAAGAACAGAAATGAAGGAACAGGAAAACTGTTGCTTTTTCAAAATAACAAAAAGTCTCTGTCATAGTCAGTATTTTCTTCCAATTCAGTTTCCTGTGTGTTTTACTACAGTCGCTACTGTTTTTTTCCAACGGTGCCATAAATAAGTTACCCCTCTTTTTTCTTGAGGAGTCATAAATAAGTTAGCCCTCCTTTTTTTGAGGAGCCATAAATAACTGTAAAATTACCTGAAGTATTTTAATATTCCACTCACAGCAGGTCTTTTGTGAACACAGCAACACAGTGTTCTATACAGATCAAGACACCTCAGCTCTCTTGACTCTGGATCATTGAATTCTTCATAAAGGTAACTGTTCTATCATTTCTGGACTTAGAAAAAAATGAAAACAAAGAAGCGAGTTTTTTTAGATCACTCTTTGGTGCATTTGACTGAGACCCAGAAACACAGCCCTAATCAGCTCAATTACAGACTTCATAGGCATCAGACCATATTATTCCATCAGCCTCTCCCATCCTGAGGACATTGTCTCCATTCTTTGATTTGAAGCTAAATATCTCAGGATCACTGATAATTCACTGTCCTTTAACAGGTCATGTGTGGGAGAATTGGCACAGTAGTGGAAAATGAAACTCCTCCCTTCTCGGGAGCCAGCTTGTTAATTAGCCAGCACTCCCAGGGCAACAGCAACAGGCCACAGCTCAGGTAAACATGAACACAAATACATATAGAGACCTAACAGCCTATAATCTGCACATATGTAGCTTTATGAACTGGAAAAGAGTATAGGCATAGGGCTCTGACTGTGAAGGCCACTACAGCACCTTTGAAATCACTATCACTTCATAAAGACATCTGGTCTAGTCTTGTAAAAACACATGTCAACCCTGAAATAAAAATCAAAGTTAAACACAGATCCAGAAGCTCATCAAGTTCTTTGCTCATTTTTCCCAGCATTATAAAAATCAAGAATTTAATTAATTAGAAGTATTTTTCCATTCACAGTAGTAATGGGCAAACATTGTAATTTGTGAGCCATATGGACATATCTATTGCTGTATCACTAAAAAAACCTCATTGAAGAGATTATTATAATTTACTGTATTGATGTATAAACTATAACTGTAATATATAACATGTATTATGCAGTATATTGTGTAATACAACAAAAGTGTGTATTACATGTTGTTGTACATTTACTATTTTTAATACAGTTCTGTAGCATTGCAGGTGCAGCTTTGGATCTCACCACGTAATGGTTGGGCTGTATGGAATTCCAGCATCACAAAACGATAGGTTGTACCTTGACAGTTTTTAACACAGAACTTGGAGTACTTATATTGTACTTCAGGAGCTCTGACAGTTTTTCATTTCTACTATGTAAGTTCTGAGCTCCGATGATTTCAGTGTCCAGGTTTTATAAATCAGAGCTGATGCCAGTGCCACCAGCCATGTTCTCATTGGGGAGAGGAAGAACGCCAAGGTGCCATATGTTCGCTGCAAGAAATAGCAGGAATAGACCTGCCAGGCCAGGAGCAGTGCCATTGCCAGGTGAACAAGCACAGCCACGAGGCGTCGGACGTGACGGACGTGGGAACGGAAGCTGTGGCCCTGGCATCGCTGCAACAGGCACCAGCACAGATAGGCCATCAATGGCAGGTTGAAAAACATCATCTGAAAGGAAGAGCAGAGAAAAATAAGACAATGAGCAAGCCAAGGGTTCTGGGTAATACAGATGAAGGCTTAGAAAGATCCGCACATGTAAAGCTGTTCCATTCTAAGGGCTGAGTACGATTCCCAGAGATGGAATCTCAGTATGCACTTCCACGACTCTGCAGCTGATAGAGCTGTAACTGCCTGCGCCTGAGTCCCAGGCCCAGCATTCCAGCCCATTCCCTTGCAGTGAGATGCACTAACATGCATCTGACCTTTCTTGGAGCTGATTCAGGGAGCCAGACTTAGCAAAAAATTAGGATGGCAAAACCAGAAGCTCGGAATGTCAGTTTAACTCTGACCCAGCCCACGATGGTGTCACACTGGTACAAGGGAGACAGCACGAAGGAGGCAACACTGGTCCTCTAGCTTAAATGCCGAAGAATGACACCTTCTCCTTCAGATTATTAGGGAAACCACTCCTGGGAAAACTGTGCTGGGAGAGTGACACCTACTGATCTGGAGTGTTATTCAGGGTGTAAGGGCTGTACTGGACACTCAGTTTCTTTTGCTTAATCACTGTGAGCCACGGGCACACCCAGAAAATTTATAGCAAATTTAAAATTATAAATCTGTAGAGATGGCCTCTAACCCAGATATCCAGGGAGTCCAAAGCAACATAATTTCATTAGAGAAAAAGAGTACTTTGTGAAAATAAAGAATTAACCTCCTCCTTTCCTTTCTGTCCTTTAAATCTGCAGAAAGGTAAGGAAGACCTCTTGTAGTCAGGCATGGTCACTATCTCTCTACTTCCAAGACTCCTTTCTTAATAAAACTATTTTTTAAAAAAATGGAAAAAAATCCCAGAGAAGAAAAGCAGTTTTACAGCCTTAATTTTATAAATACATACCTGTAAAATCCCAACCACAAATGTCATACTGCCCTGTAAGAAGGAACCACCGACAAACACCCCAAAGGAAAAACAGGCCCCCATCTGGCCATCTATCAGTTCACCTACAAACCATGGTCCTGCAAGAGAGGAAACCAAACATTACCATCAGGAAGCACAACACAGACACAGCCCTGTCCCACATGGCCCTTTGTACCCTGAGACTTCTCTATGGCTTGTCCATAGTAATAAGCCTCATGTTTGCATCTTCAGCAAACAGCAATCTGGTGTGAAAACACCACATTATTACAGGGATTTGTGGCATGCAACAAAAATACTTTTAAATTAGTTTCATCTCTGTGACAATTTTCAACACCACATATAAAATCTTCCTTATGAGAGAAGTAAAAAGGTGGATCTTTTCGAAGGGTAGCTTTTTCCTGAATTACAAGAAGATATATGAAAAATGTGGTCAGAAACAATTCCAGCCTGGCTAAGCACAGAAATTAAAATAGGCAGGCTGCTCTACGCTATGCATACTACACTGATGAACAAGAAAACAGCTATTTCAGTAATGTGTTATCAGATGAGAATAAACTCAGATTGTAAGCTCTGATGCTAATAATCAAAAAATAAGTGAAATTAAAATTAAAAATACTCACTTTGCTTTCAGACTAATTTAACAATTTAAGTGTTTAATTCAGGGGGTCTAAGTTAGGCTCTCAGAAAGAGACTAAAAGTTCCACATATATTATGCAACTTAAGTAGATTTTCCCCATTCTCCAAGATGTTAGAATTCTTTATTTTCATCAGGATCTGATATGTAATTTCACAATACTAATTTATGTCCTCCAGTACTCCAGGCTACTTACCCAGAATGGTGTATAAATTCAGAACCAGAATTGAGTAGTAGAAGGTGTTTGTTTTACTGAAGATGTGAAGGGAATACGAAGTCAGAGTAAGTAATCCTGGCCTTTCTAAACAGAGACAACATTTAAGAAAAATACACTTAATACAGGTTGCAACACCTCCCCAGATATATATGTATGTAAAATACTGGTCTTTCTGAAACAAATCTGCACATTATTTACTCATATATTAAATAAGAAATATAAAAATAATATTTGGCATGTTTACAGAAGAAATGCAAAGGAATGCATTGCTATTACTGAGATAACTGAAAGTAAAGAACCAATAAATATAACAATCTAGATTAAAAACAGCAGAGGAACTTGCCATTCTAAAGGAATACACTTACTGTATGTAAATAAAACTGAACGACCATTCTATACCCAGAAAATGAAGTTAGCTAGAATGAAAAACATGGATGAATGAAAAATAAGAGAATCAAAACAGTAACTGTGCAAACCCAGAAAGGCAGGTCCATGGACTAGATTAACTGGGTTTCCTTTGATTAAATCTATTTTAGTGAGATTGGATAGCAACTCAAAATTAAGGCTAGGCATTCAAATGACATTATTCTGGCAAGCATGTGGTGTTAGCAGAAAAAAAGCAGTATTATCTTTCTAACTAAAGCAGGCCATTCACAGATCAAGAGAGCCTTCCTATAAAAGTTAGCTTCTAGAGTTAAACCTGTTATGTGGCTGCCCTTCTCACAAAGAGTTAACCCTCAGAGGGCAAGCTTCACCTTTGGAAATCAACTTGTCTAACAAATTTGTTCACTAATTTTAAAAACATTTGTCATGGTCCACATGGACCCACCTAGCTGACCACAGAGTCAGCTCTTTTAATATTTAGCTGCTGAGTTCCATATATGCAACGGAAAGTCTGTTCATTTTCTAGGTAAGCAGTTGCTGCAGTTACCCCAGGATGCTACATGATTAGGAGTATAAAGGAACGGACAAACACTGACATAAATAGGAAGGGAGGTGGCTTCCAGAAAAATCTCATTAGTAAGGTGTGGTTCAAACAATTGTTTGAAGATAAACACTGTGAGCTTTATAGTAATAATTTTCATTTACAAGATCTATCACAAACAAAATACCAAGTTATAACAGAAATGGCCTTAATATTATTTTGAGGAAGACCCAATCCTGCTCATGTTCTTTGCAAAAATTAACAAAAATAATTTTTGCAGAAGGAAATCTGTTTCTCCACTCAGGCAAGAGAGAATTCATTGACAACTGTAGTGAAACAAGCACACATACAGAACTAATGCAAAATAAAACATTTACACATTGGATTCTTCAGTGAGAACATTAAAATGAAACCCTGGATTTCAAGCAACCAAATTTTGTTTAAACTAAGATGCCTGCTCAAGTTGCCCGTTTACTTTCTTTTTTAATATATTGGAGGTTTTCCAGGTCCCCTTAAAAGCATAACAGCAGCTTCTGAGAAACCAATCAAACCCCACAGCAGCAGATGTAAAATGCATATGGTGATTAACAGCACAATTACTTACATATTGCTAGCACACAGGTCAACAGTAAAAAGTTTAGGGGAAAACAGATTCATGAAAAACTACATAAAAACATTAGCTCATACCTTTGAGTGCTGGCTTTTGGAGGTGTCTGAAAACAACAAGGAGGGTGATCTGAATTAGCACAATCAGTCCAAAGAGCACACGAGCCTGAAAAGACAGTTCTGACTGTAAGCCAGCCCTGGAGTAGCAGCAGCCTTGGGGCATGCCTTATGGACACTGATAGAATGGTACAAACGTTTCTATTTGAAACACATATTCAAAGTTTGTTGGTGTCATTGAAATGAAGAATAATTGGATTTGTATTGTACTGACTTGAATTCTGCTGAATGGCTGAAAGTAATAGACCTGAATCTTTAAAAAGCAGGGTTGTAAACATATCCATTAAAAAAGTGTAATTACACTTCCAAGGCAAAACACTGTCTGAGCACTGAACTGAGGAAAAATGCAGTTCAAGACATTGTGTAGAATGTGTGACTAATTAAAAAAACTAAGATAATAATTTTCAGCCAATTACGATATGAATTACAGCCACATGGACTCTCTTATGTTGTTCTAGAAGTGCACCTAAAATATTTTGACATGACATCCTTCTTTGCATATACTGTATGCTGTAACACATATGGATATGACATGGAACTTACTTATTGATGGGAATTTTGCCCTCCTATTTGCCGGAGCTAGTTAATGTAGCAGCTGACAGAATATTTGCAGCATTCTTACCAGAAAACATGTTGCAACAGATCACCAAAAACTTCTCTTTGATTTAAAGTGTCCTTTTTTCTACTATCTCCAGTGGCTCCTTTTCAATTTCTTGCTTGCACAAAATGGGTCTATACTTATGCCCAAAAATGGATAATTGGGACTAAATCCAGAAAGTCAACTGTTTGCATGAACCACTGCTGCACATTTGTGGTTGAAGTGTGCAACTTGAGAAACTTTAAATGTTCTGGAAATCCAACAGAGTCATATCTGGAAAAAGTAAATTCCTAATTCCAGGAATTAGGAAAATGCCTAGTGCAGCTCTGGGAAATCAACATGGATTAAGAGTTGTCTTGCTGAAAGTACTTACTAGAACATAGTGGTCAGTGAGAAGAATAACAGATGGCCAAAAGTCAAATCTACGAGAGAGGTTTTCTTCCACAGCAAATAAGTGGCCCCGTGTTCTAGTTCTTCCTGAAGCATCCTAGATTGATATAAAATGAGAGCAATTACATACCAGTAGTACAGAAAACCATCTAGTTGAAGTTCCAAATTATCAGTGCAGCTTTTCTAGAAAGATCAATTGATGCACGCTTCTCTGGCATCCTGCTGTATTAAATACTTCTACCTACAATGGATTACTTACTGTCAATTCTGCAGTTTCAAGTAAATTGGTGATTGTAAAATCATAGTCTGAAAGTGCTACATATGAAGAAGACCCCATCAGAGATTCAGCCACTTATGGAAGACTGTGACTGTTTACTGCCCCACCACCAATTCTCTTCTGAAAGTTCAATTCTAAGTAATAGCCCATATTAAAATATCTTGAAGTTTTGTTGTGCTTCATTTTTGGTGTACTTGCCACAGTCTGATACAAGTAAACAAACAGTGTTTAATTTATTCAACAGTTTGAGCACAGTATTCCAGGTGTAGCCTGGAAGGATAGTGACTTCTTTATCTCTGCTGGTGATGCTCTCGGGGATGCACCCCAGCATCCATTGGCTTTCTCTGCTGCACTAGCAAACTGTTCATTCACATTGAGCTTATGGTCCAGCAGGACACTGAGGTCCCTTTTCACAGAGCTGCTCCCCAGCCAGACAGATCGCAGTCTGTGCTGCACTCCTGGATTATGTTTTCCCAGGCACAACTCCTTACGCTTGTCCTTGATGAACTTCATAATGTTCTTCTTGGCCCACAATTTGCCCTTGGTGAATCTATGTTTGCTCTTCCCAGTCACGTGCTTCATTTGACTTGTGAAAGCCCCCCACAAGGATTTGTTTCCGAATTTTCCCAGGGACTGAAGTAATGGGCTTATAATTTCCTGGACTCTCCTTTAAGCCCTTCTTGTAGACAAGAGTGACATCAGCTTTCTGCCAGTCTTCTGGGATGTCCCCTGATCTCCACAACTTGTCCAAGACTATGAAGAGTGGCCTAGCAATGATGCCAACCAGGTCTCTTAACACTCTTGGGTGGGAACTCTCAGGGCCCATTGATTCGTAGGGTCAAACTCCTGTGACAGGTCTCACACCAACTGTTCCTTCACTGACAGTGGGTCTCTGTTTGCATCAAGCTTGATCCTTGTTCCCAAGGCCTGACGCCCAACACTGCTGGTAAAGATAGAGGTGAAGAAATTGTTGAGAACCTCTGCCTTTTCAGCGTTGTTGGTGACTAATTCACCTCTGCTGTTTAACATCAGGTTAGCATTTTCCTTCTGTTTCTGCTTGTTGTTTATGTACCTTAAGAAGCCTTTCTTGTAATTTTTGACATCTCTGGCCAATTTCAAGTTTGCTCTTCTGTCTTGTCTTATTATATTTCTTACAAAAATAATATTTCTTTCTTTAGCCCAGCAGCTTTATGAATATTTTGGTGCTTTGCAGTCAGTATTCATGGCTTTATTAAATCCTTCGGGTTTTGTAATCACACAAATGTGAAAGTAAGTTTTTTATCATGTATTTTGTTCCTAGTTATGTGAGGCAGGAGGGTAATGGAGAAGATATGACAAGGAAAAAAAATTCAATACAAAGAATGCCAACAGGTACCTTACCTGGACAGTCACATCTATGCGATGGAACCCTTCACTGTAGTTTTGTGGGTTCCACTTCAGCACATAGAGAGGGCCAGACACCTGATATGCATTCCCCAGGTGAACTCCATCTATGTAGACTTGGACAGCGATAATGACAGATGGAGAGAATGCCAGAATTCTAAGGAGTAAATAAAGAGCAAAATAAACAGATTTGTTACAGGACTTGCAGATATGTCATTACTTCCTTAGGAGAAGTCCCTAAAGGTTAAGCTACCTTGTAATAAAGTGTTCAAAAGATTTAGAAATTAAAACAGTGAAATATCTGTAGGTTAATGGTAACATGGTAGCTCTTTCCCACAGTTAAAAAAATCAGTAGTTCTGTATGGCCCTACACAAAAAGAAACAGAATAGAAAACTGGCTGTGGAACAAACAAAAAGGTGGCAGAGATTGTAAGGTCCTGGCAGAAATAATCTTAGAACTCTTGCTTCAAAACATTTGCTAACACAAATGCAAATGCAACCTCCAGCACACATAGACACATAACCAAATACTTATAGATGGCTTCATTAAAAATTGCCAGGCTCTCTCTCTCTTAAGTCCTTTGTCGCTGGGACTGGGTTTTTTCCTGTCTTTTCTTTTTCTTTTTGCTAGTCAGAACATAGCCTTTCAGTGTTTGTAATAGGAGAAATGGAGTGGAATGCAAGACTGATATTACAGATCTCAGATACCAACAAATGTATTGTCACTTGGCAGTGCTTATATTCATAGAATCAGTGATACTAATACAGACTCAAAATATTGCACGTACAATTGCTTTCATTTCTAGTAATACAAAAGGCATTCCAGAGCATGTTTTAGTCAAATGAAGGAGTTTCATACAGTTATGGTGAATAATTCTACCAGTTCATATATTTAATATAATCATAAGAATTTTCAGATAAGGTTCTGAATAGGAAACTGGAAAATAAATAGGACACTTAGTAGGATACTGCTTCCTAACTGAAAACTATGACAAGCTTCTTTTGATTGTAATTCTATGTATGCAGTAGTTCAAGCAGATTCACGTAACAGCAAATATAAAATGTTGAAAAAGGACTAGAAATTGGAAATATAAATGTAAAAATTAAATAGATAAGGTAAAAATGGATATATTGAGAGATTTAAAATCAATATGAAAATTGGCAGAGGCTTTAAAACTGAAAAGACAAGAAACTAAAAAGTCTGAAGTGGATAGAGAAACCACCTAGAAAATACATAGACAATATCCTGAAATCCACAGAGTCAGTGTGAACATGTGAGATAAATACCACAGATTATACGTATTATTCTATGCACATCTATTAGATATTAATCTATTTGAATTATATATTAATCTATCAACTTTTGTTACATAAAGTTCAATTGAATTCAGGGGAAGTAACTACCTAAATAAAACAAACATGAATTGGTACTATGCAATCTTTTTATCATAGATACGGTACAAAGAGAGCTCTCTGGAGCAATCCTCTACAGAAAACTGAATTCTGAGAACAGTGGACACACATTTTAAAAAAAGGTTTGTATCTCTACATATAAATATAGTTTAATATCGTGAAATCAAGACATTACAGGGTACCTGATATGAGTGGAATAAAGAATTTTGACTAGTGGTTCATGAGCGGAACTGCTGTAAAGGAAGGATTTGGGATTGGTGATGAGAACTACAGGCCACTCTTCAAAGTTAAGATCTGCAAAGCTGAGGAGGTCATGATCGAATGCAAGGATCCGGTACCTACAATGAAAGGAAAAAAATTTGTTTCATACAAACTACCGTGTGCACAGCTAATTCCCATGCTTCTCAAGTTGCTAAGCAAAACCTGACTTTATCTTCCATTTATTCTCTTCAGCAGTTAATCCTGTTGATCCCACATTAATGAACTCTGCTGTATTAACTGTACAGCTGCTTACTTCTGATGAGGTTAATTTTATTATACATCATGGAAGCAGTACTCAAAGTTCCAGGAGTGAAGATCTCTGGAATTTTGTACATGAATCAGATATATGAACATTATGTTAAAGAACTCAAATATAATGTACATTGCCACAGTATCTGTGTAGGTACCCAGTATCTTTCTTTGCATTACTGCAGAATAAAAGCTAATATACTACTACACTCCATATAGCATCAGACACTTTTTGAAGTGCTAGTAAGGTAACATTTCTCAGGTGAACTATTTCTGTGTCAAGAATTCTAACAGCTAGTGCAGAGCATGTACATTTTGAAGCAGTGATGCTGAATTTTATTACTATTTAGTATTCTACATTTGAATACTAAACACATACTAAAGAGATATTTAGATGTCCCCTTCTTAATTTCTAAATATCAAGAATTAATAAAAAATTAATTATTAGCACACTGTTGGCATGGGGAAAAAATCCCAAACATACATCCAAAGACTTTTTGCAAAAGCATTAATAGTAATACTCAGTCAGACTGATCTCATGCTTCTTTCAAATTCACCAAACAGCATAAAAGGGAATCACTGTACAGCAAAGTAGGCTTCATATAGTAATTTGTTCATATGGGCTTTACTTACCTCCTGTTATCCATCCAGTCTCCCAGTTCGAGTTCCAGAGTGCCACCACGGTGTTGACTGTGCAAGACTGGCATCAACCCACCCATTGTATGGAGATGTCCACATAAATAGGCTGTGGCAGAACTAAAAAACATAAGAATTGTGATTATTTGGGGGGAAGGAAATATTACTCCAGAAAACCTAGAAAGTGAGAGATAAGCGTGTGAAGAGAGGCAATAAATGTACTTCAGGCTGAAAACATATAGGATAAAAAGACCTTACCTCATTAATGTTCGTATTCCAGGGGATGGGGAGATGATTGTCGAGGTGGGATAATGGCCAAACCAGATAGTGTGGTTGCTATGCAGACTTTCTGTTGCCATCAAAGACAGCTCTGCCATTTGATTCTGAAACAGGTAGGTGACAAATCCATTTTGCTAAATAAATGTCCACATTATTTTGCTAAATAAATGTCCTACATAAAACTTAAATATTTTTTTTAAGTTTTAACTTAAAAACATAAACACTCTTAGAGATGAATACAAGTCTTTCAAACAATTCGTCCATATTAAAAAAAAACCCAAACCTCCAAACCACTACTGAAGTAAAACAGCCAGCAAAATGGAATGCAAAGACTTATACAATACCATGTTTAAAATCCCAAAAAAATTAAAGGGTCTCTTAGGGCCTGGGCTGAGTGTGGCATCCACGCAGATGAATGAATAGTTCCCAAAAGAGGTAGTGTGGATGTAATGGAAAGAGCCATCTTTACGCCAGGCAGAGTACTTCCTAACAAAACAAAATGGAAATACTGCTGTTAGGAAAGCTTGTAGCCATGACAAACATACAGTGTTTTCTCTCCTTCCACTGACAACAGGTAATTTCACTATTTCTGACTTATAAAATTGAAGTGCTTTTGATACTTTATGCTAGATGGACTTTGTACACATCTTCCATTGTCAAGGACTTAACATTTCGACTAACAGTACCTACTAAATTTTTCAATTAATGAGTAAATTCTGTAACTAAAATGATTGTGAATTAATCTGAGAATCACTAAAATTCATTAAGTTTAATTGGGGGGTTTTAAAATTTTCATTTGGTGTTTTGGGTTGGGTTTTTTTGTGTGGGTTTGGTTTTTTTGAGCTGTTTTACTTTTGTTTTACTCCCTGCATGATATGTGGAAGCTAAAACATTCCTGAGTTCAGATGATAAGTATAGTTTGAACACAGCCATCCAGAAATTAGTTCATGTCCCTGTTCCTCCACCAATCAGAACAGCAGAATTGCCAGAAAGGTTAACCTGAATAGAATTCAAGCCAATATATTAAAAACAAGTTCTCAACACAAATCAATACTTCTAATGCCATAAAAACCCTTTCAGAATATTTTTATTTGAAGTTAACATTGTCTTTATGAATATCATTAACTTCAATAAAATTTCCTCCTTTAGTCCTAGTTTGAGTATGTGTAACAGTTGAATCATCCTCTGCTAATGCTGTGAACTTATAATAGAAACCTATGCTTTTGTGTAAAAGTATTGTATTTCAATATAACCCACTGCCTTATTTAATTTTAATGCATAATGAGCGCCAGAATGTGGTGTTGAATAACTGGTTTCCCTAGCTTCTATTTTTATTTCTGCAGACAATTTTAATAATTTTAATACTTTTAAAAATATATTTTTATATATTAATAAACCAACTCAATTTCCTTCATCTTCTCTCTCCTAGACTGTTACTAAAAATTTCGTAGATATTGTGAAATTTAACACACTCAGTTACAAAACATGGAAGGATAAGGGGTAAGAAATCTGCCCAAAGAATTCTCTATTTTCTCAATAGATTCTGCTCTACTAACTGAAAACGCAAAAGACGGAGGGAATAGCAGACATGATCCTGGGCTACAGAAAAATCAGAGAAAAAGCATATATGTGATAACAGAAAACAGAATATTGTTTAGTGAATTTGACCTTGAATATAGCAGCATTTGTATGGTAGATAAAAGTACCTGTAATAATTCTGAACGCTATCCAGGTGTGGAATGTTGAATGCATCTGTAGGGAGAAAAAAAGGAAATAAGGAAACTTCCGGATCAAATTGATCATTGGCCCCTGTATCTAACTTAGTAATGTTGAGATAAAGCAGCCTCAGCAGGTGCTGAAGAGCTATTTTTTTTTAAATGTGTGATTGGCAAGCAGGCTGTCTAACTGTGCAGAGGAGACATTACATACTCAACGCAGTTAAGTGACAATTGTTTTCTCATTTAAGTTTCAATTCAAAGATAAAGGCATTGTGGGAATATAAATTGTTATTTATTGGCTAAAAGCTAAATCTGTCTCCACTTTGATCACAGAGCTTTACAGAAGCTTTTTTGGTCTGGGTGCATGCTCTGTAAGCAAGACCTAACTCATTCATGGAAAATAAAGTAGCCATAGCATCAGAGAACAGTGTGTGTAAAACAGACATCAGCTTGGGGAGGTCTGTACCGCAACTGGGTTCTACCTCTCTATTAAAGCTGGTAACAGAAGCCTGCTGGGGAAATGGGTATATGTGACAAAGCATGCACTTTTTTCCCCACAGTGCTCGGCTTCCTAGTTCTGCCCTTCCTGTAACAGCCTGTTTATGCAGCCTACTTGATCGCCAGCTTGTGTTTGAATGCTTAGAATGTGGCAACAACTGATGGATGCAAACACCCGTGAGTCCTTCCTATTCAAAAGACACCAAATTTCCTTTAGCTGCTGGACATATAATATCTTTTAAACTTAAACTTGTGAGGGGGAATTCTATGAAAAGTAAACTGAAGCCATTTTTTCAGTATGGTAAAGTTATAGCTTGCCTCTCCATTAAATAATGTGGTATATAAAATAATGACGTGGAAACTAACGTCTGAAGTCATGTTCTACCACTTGGCAAGGCAAAAGACTCTTACTTCTCTGGTACTAAAACTCCAGTAGGCCTGTAAACAAAGTGTGTCCTCAGTAGACAAGGATGCCAAACCTTTCTCCTGATTCATAATGACCACTAACACACTAGAGAGTACTAACACTTTATATTCTGTGATCTGCAATAACAGGAAAGACAGAGATGTTTCATTTCCTTCTTACCATGATTCCCTTTGATGTCTATCCACTTGGTTTTTTTCATGACTCTCGATCTCTTCAGGATTGTCTGGTAAGTCTTCCACTCATCTTCTACCTGCTCAGATCCCAATTTATCTCTTGTCTTAGCATCTGTCAGATCGCCTGAAAGTGTACAAAGGTGAGGTATAACTAGAGGCCTACACAGCTTATACAAATACTGTAACTAGGGAACCATGCAATCCATGCCTCCAAGTGGAAGTGGCTGCAGGGCTGGGTGCAATCTGGATGTTCCTGTATGTGGTCCACGAGGTCAATGTAAGAGTAAATCCCTTCTAATGCAGATGTAGCCTCATCAGACATCTATCAACTACATCACTGCAGCACCTTTACTAATTAGATAAGTTACTCTCTGTAGAAACAAGACTCCAGGTCTAGCATTAAGAATCTAAAGCCTTGCATACAATAATGGCTCAAAGTCTTTTTGATTTTCTTGTCAAAACTTAATCCATTTCAATAGCAAGCTGTCAAATGAAGTGGCAAGGCTTATTTCATCTTTCTTGGTATGAGACGTTCAAATGGAAACCAGTAATAAAATCTTACATTAGTTCACAGGTGAATTTCATACAGATGAGCAGGGATTGTTCTGAGAGAGGAATTGTCTCCTAATGACTAACCACAGACATTGCTCACTTTTGTAATTTCAAACACAAAGAATGTGGAAACATTACCAGGAGGACAAGAGGGAAGGTAGCTGCTAGCAAGAACTAAGATGCAGCAACACATTGGAAAAACAATAGCTATCTTGCATGATTGTCTGCTACACATAAAATATACTAAATTCACCGTCAGACCTGAGACACTGAAGAGAAACAAATTCTCTTGTTGAAAAGTTATTCTTTTCCACTTCTAGCAGTCTGTCTTCAGCTGCAATTCCATTTCCATTGCTTAAGACACCTTGCTTTAAAGTTCCCTCTTGAGATCCTAGAATTTTGCTTATTTTCTCTTCCTTTGACAGTACACTGAACAGGAAATTTACATTTTTGTATTGCTTACCTGTTGCTAGAACAAGTGCTGGCTGAATTACATCAATTGTTTCAGAACAGAATTTTTCGAAGTCAGGAGCTCGTTTAGGATCCCGAAATTTGCTGATATGAATATCTGACACCTGCAAAAGCAAAGAATGAAACACTGCCCCAAGCAGAGGGTTATTGCTATCCAGGTTGTTCTGCAAAGCCAGGTATGTATAACAATGCAACATAAGAGCAATTACAGTGACTGGTATCAGTATAAAAGATACAAGGAGAAACAGAAATGGATGACTAGGGGAGAACAAAAGCAGAATAATCAAATGATACTGCAACTCTGACCCCTAAAATCACATTTACATCAAGAAAATTTCCTTAAAACTAAGGGCATACAATAATATGGGGAAATACTTAGCTACCCACAGTCAGTTGTGATGACTGCAAGTGGCCTGTTGCCTTTCAAATTCTGTGAGTTTCTGGTGCAACACAGTGGTTTTGCTGCAAGTGAGAATACAAAGTAGTTCTGCAAAGCAATAGGTTAAAGCTACCTAGAACTTGAAATATAATGGTAATTTATTTTGTACCTGATGTGACATTTCCACTAGCTGGGTGGAAGGACTTTTAACACTCTATACATGCATTTTAATGGATCTAATGAGTATGTTTAGACCTCATACCATGTGCCTTTAAGAAGACAAAGATTGCCCAAGAAATGATGATACAATATAACTTCTACGTAACTGTAAAAGATGCTGTTCATTTCTGAATCAGTCAAAGCCCTCACATCAGAATAGCCATTTGGGGAGAATAAGAAAGGTAAGATTTTTCTATTTTTTTACATTGTGGCTTTTCAGTACCGTACAAAAAAAATCTTGCGTGAATGGTTTCAATTTCACTTTCCATTCCACTTCAGTCAATCAATTAATTAATTGTCCTCCTTGATTTAAACAAATGGTATTTGATGCTCAAAAAACAGTAAGCACATGCTCATGGCCATCTGACAATATCACTTGGAAAGAAAAACATTAACCTTTACATTCAGTTTAATAAACCTGTTTTTGTAAAGCTTGTAGTTTTTTGAAAAATCCAGATAAAGTACCTTGGAGAAAAATTATTTACTTCTACTTATTCAGTCATCTGTATACAAAAATATATTACCTGAATACAGTTTTTAAATTCTGCTAAGGAAAATTTCCCACATGGAATTTTTGCCTAGATCAGAACTGCATGCTAAAAAAGGCAAACACTTTTAGATATAACTTTATCTTCACTTTCATTGATGCATTCAAACCAGTGTGAAGCAAAGAGCACAGCAAAACCACCTCAATACAGCAAACCTCTTTTAATCATTGACAAGGATACAACTTGTTTTGCTTCTTTTCAGCCTGTGGATTTGCAATTGATTCATCTCAGCAGAGAAAATCAAAACTTCTACAGTTTTCATTCTGGAGAAAAAACACTCTTACAAGAAACCTTACTCCTGCTCTACCACTAACTACAGCAAATGTAAATTTCCAACCTTACAACAGAGAGTGGTTGGGAAGCCTGACTTCCTATAATAACCTTCCTACTTTTCTTCCCCATACTATGATACGAGTTTAAGATTTAAAAAACGTTTAGTGTGTCATTTCTAAGAGTTACAGTGTCCTGGGACTTCTGAGAGCTGGGTCTAAGTGTCTGTCATTACTAAAAGCCAGGAAATATGAAGATCTCAGGAGCGCAGCTTCTTACTTTTTTTTTTTTTTAATTTTTAAATTTTTAAAAATTTTTAATTAACTTCAGACAGTATCACAATAAAAGGAAAGACAGTGGGCAAGATGAAAAGCTTGTAATGCTCTTATTAATTTCCAAAATATAAGTGAAAGCCCACTTGCTGCTCTTTCCCTCCCACGGACTCATGTGGATACTTGGCCTCTCTCACTGCATCATAGGCAGTTACTTTCATTAAAATGGGTTGGAAGAGATTTAGGGGTGAGGAGAAATCACCATCAACATTCCTTATCTAGCAAAGATGTGGTTCAGGACAGGCAGGCATTAACAAGGGAGAATTACAAGGCCTAGAGGAACAGTAGAACACATCCAGCTGACAGAAATAGGAGAAATAATTATAAGCTTGTCAAATACTGAACTAGAGTGTCTATTTGGCACTGGCTAGGAAAGGAAATTCTGCTATAATAAAGGTGAACAAGCCATTAATGGAAGATTCAAGTACAAAGACTGTGATTTAGTTCAGTTTAAGAAGAGATAGTTCTGTGGATGGGAAGAAAAACAAGACAGGAACTGCTGGAGGCAGAACTGACCAACTTGAACTCTATCCAGTGACCTAGGCTAGACCTATGGAGTCACCAGGGAGCCTGAAGCCTGTTTCCCACAGCATCATCAGGCACTAGGCTGGATTTGGTGCTTGATTAGTTTCCAAGTTAGGTCAATGATAAAGCAGCTATTAAAGGGCACGTCTGAAAGAGAACATAACCACTTGAAAGTAAAGCCATGACTCAAATTAGCTGTGCTGTGGCCTATCCTTGGGAGAACTCCACTTGAAGTGACAAAACCACAGAGAACACGGCAAGAGAAACATGGGCCTGTGCATGCTGCTTTGTCAGTATAGCTCTGGAGATGCTATATGCTGCTCTGACTCTTCACAAGATAGCAACTCCAGATAAGGGCTTTACTTACATTAATTCAAGCATATCTCTCATCTCGAGATCCACTCTGTGGTAAAAATAAGCCTTAAGTCACTTAAGGAAAAATTTCTGAAAAAAAATGACACCACAATTGGAGAGATCCAAAGGACTATTAATATGCCAGCTCATTCACTTAGATCACTGCCTGCAGCTAATACAAACAGGCAAAGTGTTCTTGAGATAGAGAATAAAAACAAAACAGTAAAAGCAGCTACTTGTTAGAAGGAAATGTACAGTAATCCCTGTTACATCTCAGGCTAAATTAACTACAAATATGTAAACACTTCTGTGGCTAGTCCTACACTACGTGCTTCAGGAATGCTCTGGGGAGAAGAGTCAGAAGAGGCCACAGAATGACTAAGACATGACAATTTGCTTCCACGACTATGTCGGGTCAACTCGGATTTCATGTTTAACCTTGGAAACAAAGCTGTGTACAACTTCTGAATACTGGCCCAGTACCTTCTATTGCTGTAAATCAGTATAGCTACTTTCTCAGCTACACAACTTTTCTGAGTTTTTGGATGGGGAAAGGGACAGGCAGAGCCTGCATTTCCCACCAGGATGCTACATAATACCACATGAGGTACTGATGCAATATATTGGATAGTGTAATAATTAGGCGATTTTTAATTACCTGCTTCCACTACACACATCTTATCTGATAAGGAAACTTCTGTGTCCAGCTATCCAAGAGGCACTCTGGCATTGACACTCACACCACCTGGGCTGGGACCGAGATCACAGGTTCACAGCTACACCCCCTCACTCACTGTCACACCAGGTTTCCCATAGCAGGGTCTCAGACGTCAGGATCCTCGAAATAATTTAATCATGGTGCAACAACAAAATAACAGCTCGAGTTGGGTGCCTCCGAGAAGGGGCCCCAAAGAAAGGAATCCCCGGGCTTTTATACCCTCACAGTCTGAGAGCAGGGAAGTCTGCGGCTCCTGCTGTCTCTGAGTGTTCCGTCCCCTGGCTGGGCCACAGGTCCGAGTTGGGTGCCTCCGAGAAGGGGCCCCAAAGAAAGGAATCCCCGGGCTTTTATACCCTCACAGTCTGAGAGCAGGGAAGTCTGCGGCTCCTGCTGTCTCTGAGTGTTCCGTCCCCTGGCTGGGCCACAGGTCCCCGTGCCCTGTGCCCTTCGCTGTGTCAAGGGTTGGCAGGTCACGGCCTCCCGCCCCCCAGAGCTCAGCCTGCAGCTCCCACTGCAGCTGCACGTCGGGCTGCCGCCACCGAACATATTCCTCAGCGCGACCTTTCGGGCAGCCTGGCAAAACACCTGTAACCCGGGCTCGGCCGCCCCTCGCCCGCCCGGCCCCGCTCACCTGCACGACCCAGAGCAGGCTG
>VZRM01000661.1:156473-242031 GCA_013397955.1 Grantiella picta
CGGGGCTGCGCACCCACTGCTGGCCTGCGCCGGCTGCGGCTCCGGGGCTCCCTGCTCCGGGAGGCAGAGCCAGCCCTGCCCTGGGCCCGCCGAGCCGCTCTCTGGGGCCCCAGCCAAGCGGTCTGTCTCAGTTCCCCACAGCGTCTCTCAGCCCCTGTCCCGTGTCTGCAGTTGACACTTAAAGACGAAGTTAAATGAGATCGAACTTTAGAAAGCTTCAGAGACTGTCCTTAAAACATTGTAGTGTATATGTGCCTCTTTTATGGTAGTCCTTTACCTTTCTTAATTAAAGGTGACTTTACTGTGGAACAAAAAAGGCTGAGTAACAAATTATTGTTCTGCAGAGTGTGAATGGAACAGCAAATAGTATTGTTTAGAAAGAACGCAGATGGAGACAGTTGTTTGTTTGGTTGATAAACAAAAATGTTGTTTCTTTTTACTTTCTGCAAAATAATCAACTATGGATTTAATATTTTTTCAGTTTGCTCTTGAACAGAATTTGGTGTTGACCCTGTCTAGTGGTAGCATGTGCCTTGTGTGGTTTCCTTCACAACCTCGTGTTGTGATTACTATATTTGAAACACTACCTAGGGGAGTTTAAAACCCAAAGGCTGACAATTTAAGAAAGGAAGGCAGATGGATGTGTATCAGGAACCTTACATTTTATGTTCTATTTTCTGTAACAATCTGCACACACAGTATAGTTTTGAAACTATTGACTATGCGTTTTTAAAAGTTGGGCGTTGGCAAGCCTGTAGAGTAGCTGCTTTTTATGTGATGCTACACACCACTAATAAAAGTAGGAAAGTGTTTACTCGCAGAACTTGTCTTGGATGTGGCAGCACTAAGCCAACAATCATTGTTCCTTGTACTCTTCTTAGAATTGTATCTGCAAATCATTAGAAATGACTCTTTAGACACAGACTGCAGCCTTAAGTATATTTATGTGACTGTAACAGGCCTATGTGTGGGGTTTTTTTTGGTATTAGAAACAATTCTATTTTAAACTGGGAAGAATGTGATTTGATTGCATTATAGTGTCAAAAATTGCAACCCAAGGCAGGTGATCTGTGAAGCTTGTGAGGCATACATAGAGTCAGTGATGCTGAGGGTAATAGTGGCAATCAGCAGCAAAGCAATGCAATCAGTCATTCATTAACTGGGGACATAAGAGGCTGAGATAGCCCAAGCAATCCATAAAACTGGTAACAATGATAGTGTGAAAAACTAAGAGAGAGATGTTGAAGAGATCCTCAGCTGTTCAAAGGTGATACTGCTCCACTAAGTGGTCTTAATTTCAAAGTGATTTCAGCCAGCTGAAAGTGTCTGGGCCAGAATTATCATTTTTTTAAGGCAGGTGGTTGGCCATCCAGACTGTGTTGCCTGCCTTACATCCAAGCAAACTGCAGGGATTTTGACAGGGAGTAGGGGTGAGGGTATGTTATAATTAGGGAGAAGAGGAGCCTGGGATATGTTATTAGGTTGTGTCTGACAGCATTTGTGATGCTAGATAGCAAATCTGGCTATAGTGGTGCCAGAGACAGCTGTAACCTGGAGGCAGTACACCCAATTTACTGCTGTCCTAAAGATGGTACTAGTTAGATGGAACTAGTGTATTCTGCCTGACTTGAACTTTCACTGTGCTCAGCTGTTCTGAAAGTCACTGTGCTGCTAGGATTGGGAGGTTGTGTGGAGCACAAACAACTGGTTAAATAGGGTGAGCTTTGGCCTCACTGAACTTGTCAAATCTGTCTCAGTGTCAGTGCGGTCAGACAGACTCTTGCTCCCCTGTTCATCTCTGGCTTTGGGTGCCACTGGTCGCAGTGCAGCAGCACACCTGGCTGCAAACCTTCCCAGAGCACTGGGTGAATGATGCATGATTACCTGATTGATTCTGCAGGAGCCAGCCTGATCCGGAATGGATGGTGATGACTCAGGTAATAAAATGCTTCTGCACCCAACCCAAGTTGCTGGTGTCTTCTCTGCTTTTATCTCCAGCTCTATGGGTTGGATGACTGTGGTTGAAAATACTTGACTTGGTGTTTCACTGCATTAGTTGAAGTCAGGTCCTGTCTCTGCTTCTCCGTAGTGGCTGTATTGCTTCCTGAGCTGCCCTGTAAGAGAGTGGGCTGAATTTGTGTGCTGATTGAGTAGTAAACTCTGTCTACCAAACTTGAGTTTACTTTCTTTTCTTTCCCAACAGCATCCACAGTTTACTTGGCTGACTAATAGGCGGGACTTGGCTTCTCTAGTAGTTGGCTAGCAGGCATTGCTGGTGGCCTAACAAAAGCCTGCTTTGCAGGCTGTATCCAGCCCTTGGTTGCTTGTCCATTTGTATTCTAAACAAATTCTGGTTTGACTCCTGCCTGCTTTGGTGGCTGCTACCTGGAATGGATGAGCAGGGCTTAGATATTCCAAGGATTTTAAATTTACCTGAAATCTTCAAATTCTTATGTATTTGTAGCTTCTCAGTAATGTTTGTGGAGAAAAGGATTTTTTTTTTCAAGTCCCATCTTTTGCCATCAGTCAGTACTCTTAAGAGAAGAGATGAGACATAAATGGGGTAGTAGTGTGCCAGAAGAGAAAAGCTTGTATTATTAGGATATTTTCTTTAAAGAGAGGAAAAATCTAAATTCTAGTTTTATGATGTAAAACACAATATAGACACTTGTGCATTTTAAGGTATTTCAGATATTTTGTGTCATTCAGTGCTATTTTACAGTTGAGAAAATGCATATGAGGAGTGCTGCTACTGTAGATGTGTTGTAATTAGGTAGTAGTATGGAGGGAATATTCATATTCATGTGCAGGTTATTTCTTGAAATTAGTGAAGTCTGAGTCAGGCATCTTACTTGGAGTTGCAGTGTCCTCTAGTTTTAAATCTAAACTCTCCTGAACTGAATTGACCTGCTTAGACCAGACTACATGTCCATATGATTTTACTTTATGTTAAGCTAAATTTTTAAAAAATTTCATTTTAGTTAAGCCATCATATCCTTTAGTGTAACTAACCCCTGAAATGCCTCTGTGGTCAAAGCCACTGTATTCAGAACAGTGCAGCATATTGGCAGAAGTTTTTACTGTACACCTGTGTCGGCAGCCCAGAAGTGGAACCATGGGAGTTGCAACAGGTAACTGGAGCATGGCCCAGGTCATGTTTGCATCCCTGTGTACTTAGGAGTCCATTGAAGTGCTTTTACTTTGTTACGGTATCGAGAAGTGCTGTGGTTTTTTCTTCCCTGTCAGTTTTCATGTTTGCTTCATATTTATTGGAATTTTTTGTGGCTTTTGTTAGTGCAGGGGTGAACTGTGATTGTAAAGGTATCTGTTATCTTTGGTTGAGTCCAGATAAAGTGCACAACGTATCGTTGCTGTAATCCTATTACAGTATTACAGTTGTGAGAGGTATGTGGCCCCAGGAGAAAGTGGTGGATATTCCTGAAAGCATGTAACTGTTTCAGGATCTCCTAGATGCCAGAGGAGTGGAGAAGTTAGGGGTAAACAGGTTGGGTTTGGTGTATAAGGGAAAGTGTTTGAGGGTTGCTGAGTGGATATGGATCTAAATATCAGTCACCTGAATTTTATTACACATTCATTTGCTGCAGAATTGGACTGTATACAGTGGATCTTAAAATTAATGATAATTGGAAAATTAGGGATGTATGAGTACGCAGGAATTAATTAAACTAGTGGTGTCATTGTTTTTTCCCCCCTGCATCCTCCACCCTTCCATTAATGAATTACTTCTTTGTAAATATTCACTATAGTTGTGTGTTCTGAAGTGCAGCCTGGTGCTTGCTAAGACATTTCGTAGATGTGCTGTTCCTTCAAAATGTAGGAGACCACAACATGGATGTTAAGAATCAAAGAAAGAATCAAAGTATTTCCTTTGTTTTTCTAGAAACAAAATTAAAATGATCTTTCAAATGAACAGTCAGAACTTAAAAATCAATTTCAAAGTCTCAGAGAATATTAGAAGTAATTCTTCGAAAGTGATTTTGCTATTTGTATTGGGAGAATAACTTTTCCCCCAGACATATGTATTTTGCACATTGTTTTGCTTTACTGTGTGATACTGAATTTCTGCTTCCTCTAGTGTTAGTTGTATGTTGCTATCTACCAAATGCAGATTTCACCAAAAAACTTGGAACCTGAAAAGGTGATTAGATTGCTTGCCTCAAAGACTTGCAAATTAGTTCTAGAATTCCTGACTGTTTTACATGTTGAACCTACTTAGCAGTAGTATCCTGCTAATTTTGTAACATATTTAGGCTGCTAGATTGGTACTACTTGGTAGAGTCTGCTTGGTGGAGAGGTGCAATAGAGATACTTCCAGCATGGCAGAGGGAACTATAGGCCATGATTTAACTCCAGTCCTCTCCCTGGGCACCAGTTTGCTTTGAGGTGCTTACTCCCATGAGCTGCAGTTTTGCTTTTGTGGTTTTGGGGGTGTCTGTGGTTTAAAAGTGACCTGCAGTTTCCAAGAGGTTGAGCAGCTTGGGTCTGTGTGTTGTTTACCCCAAAGAAAATATTCGTTTTAGCTGTCCAGCAGCTGAAAAAGTACCAGATGGTCTGGTGTTTACTTGTCCTTCTCTGGTGGTCACTGATTTGTTCTGGTTCAGCTAAACTGGTAGTTAGTCGTTGGCAACTACTGGAATTGAGGTAGATTGTACTGTAGACGAAGCTTTAGTAGTCTGGGCTGGTTTTGAGTCTCATTCCCAGTGGGCAAACACCTGCATCATTAAAGCAACTTTTGACATGAATTGGCACTCCGCTTTGTCTCAGGGGCCAAAGTGAAATGACTGTAGAGATCAAAAAGTTCTGTGTCTTCAGGTCAAAGCTGATGTTTTGTTAGGACAATGTTAGACAGTGTCGAATGTTATCCATGTTGTGCTGAGAGAAAATAACTTTTGAAACCCAACTTACTTCTTTTAGTGTAATTACTGATATCCAAAGCAGATACTAAAGTTGGTACTATGGTTTGGGTTTTTAACCATGGTATATAAAGGAGCTGACTGATGCATCAGAAAACAGGTATTTTGTATTTGCGTTCTAAACAGTCATTTTTAAAGCTTGGATTCTCTACTAAAATATTGGCTATACCTTGTTGGAGAATGTGAAACAACGTAATTCCTGTTGGGAATGTGACAGAACAAATAGGGTAGGTTTCTATTTTAACTTCCTGAACTGTGCCCTTCCAGAGACAGAATTTAAGCCCTTAAAAAAAAAAAATTCAGTTTGATTTAACGCAGGGGATAAGTATGTTAATTGATTTCTAGTGTTTATTTTTGAAGCCTCTTCTTTGTGGAATATATGTCTTTGAGGCTGAAATAGATTGCCTTGTCTCCTTGTTGTTTTTACTAAAAATAATGCCTAGGTATTCTGTATTCTGGTTGGATCTTTTTTTCAGTGCATTAGAAAACTGACAATTTTAAATCAAGATAATAACAAGGAAAAAATCAAGCTAAAATTTTGAAAGCAGAATCTTTTATGAAAACATTAGTTCAAGAAGCTTTTGAACTTTTCTTTCCAAAGAAATTTTAAGTATTTGGCAAACTTATAAAAAAACTTGTGCATATTTATCCTTCTAAAATGTCTTGTGTTTCCTCAGTTGGTTAGACAATATCCGAATAAAAGTTTTCTGAGATGTCCTGCTCATCTCAGTTTAACTTATAACAACTGTTCTGTGCGTTAAAGCTGCCTTTTGCATTTGGTATTTATGTTGAATGGCACCTGCCTGAAATCAGTATGACCCCAGCATTTTAAATATTTGCTTTTAAAATCCTGCTTCTTCTAGCTGCTTTGACAGGTGGCTGGTATTGTCATCTTGTGCTTGACAGATTTTTGCTATGCATAACAAAGCAATTTACTGTTCCTTTTAACTGGAATGCTGGACCAGTACAGGTTTCAGTTCATGCTGCTGGTAGTGTCTGTTCCTTCATAATTTGTTGTTTAGTGTTTATAAATATTAATATTCCTTCTTTTCACTGATTAGATTAATGTATAGATCTAAAAATAGTCTTGAAATTTAGGCAATCACTTTCGCACTAAAAGATGAGCTTGTCAATCAGTGCAGTTAAAGTAGAGCTGCCTTTTATAATATTGCCTCATGCAAGCTGTTGGTTTGAAAAGACTTCAGAATTCCAAGAGAACTGTACTTAGAAGGTAGATCAGAAATTGTCATGGAAGCAACAACTGCTGAATTAATGTACATAATAAACCTCTGCAATGATAAAGAAATTCTGTCATAGTGGTGAGGAATCTCATTTGATGCTAGGTCTGAAGGTGAAAAGTGAATGGAGAGAGTTGTTAACTTTTTTCTCTTTTTTTCTTGTACACTTCCTTCTCTCTCATTTCTGTTATTTGTACTATTCATAAATGGAATGTATTTGAAAAACAAAATTGGATATGGATATATTTTCTATATCAATGACAGATATTTTGGGTATATTATCGCAGTATTTGTAGGCAAATGTAATTTCTCAACCTCTGACCTTTTGGCATGATGCTTATTTAATGGGTTTGGGAAAAGCTACAAACTGTCCTTTTACGTGTAGGATAAATCGGTGTGTTTGGTTGAAATGGGCATTTGGGAAAATATGTATATGGTTACGCATGGGAAGAAATATTAGTCTGATCCCACAGAGGAAGAGATGTTTGCCATGCAAGATAAGAAATTCTTTCCTAATGGTTTGCTCTCAAGTGGTATTTGAGGTACTACTTCTGTCACAGTATTCTTCTGAAGAGTCAGTAAAGATTACAAGTTACTGCTTTTGTTACACAGAACAAATCAAATGTGTAGGACAAAATTATTTCTGTGTCTGCTCTGCTGAAAAAACTGCTAACCCTTGGGAAACACAGCTTTGCGATGACTCCTCCTGGCTCCCTTTTTCTTCCTCTTTCGTGCAGTTTGAGAATTATCCTCATCATAAAAAAAGGTGAATGTGACAGTAATGTGTTTTAAAGGAGCAAGAGAGGTGGGTCTGGAGAAGGTTAGAGATATAAAGTATAAAAGAAGAGGTAGGAGACTCTGTATCTTTGGTGTACACTCTTCACTAGTGTCAAGTTCTTGAGTGCCACCTTTGCCTGCTGTTTCCAGTACCTGTGAATGCCCACCAACATGATGTTGTGGATGCTACTCTCCCTCTGCAGGAAAGACTGTGTTGTGCTGCTGCAATAAGAACTCCCTTAGCTCATTCTGGTCATTTTTTTGTGGGGTTTTTATTTCAGGGCCATGTGCATATGGCCCATGGGGTAGCATGGCTGTTTCTTTGGCAGACTTTAATTAAAAATGAAAAAAAGACCAAGAAACCCATCAAAAGAACTCTACTAAGGACACTAATACAAATAATTAAGAGCTGAGCAATTTCAGAATTCAGATTTGAGATTAAGCTCTGATTTGCTCCAAATGTGAAGGTGGTTCTTTTTCCTAAATTCAGTAATTTTAAGTTTGCAGTCTGAAAATATTTTCCAATGGGGTAGTGTCAGTTGGAGTAGAGTGTATTTAGGCCTGCTTCCTCTGGGCTTTCCTCTGTAAGCTACTGCATGTGGGCTTCTGTGAGTAGGGTGTGAGAGTCCGGGGGGCTGTGGAGAGCCGACTGATTGTAGTCTTTTGGTTACATGGTAATGTTTCTTCCTTATTGGGTTGTCTTATGGCCTCTGCCTCTTTCAGGACTGTATTTCAAATTTACTCGAGTGGAACCAAATCTGGAAAATTACTTTTCTGTAGTGCTTGCTAGTAGCAGAAAATGGAAGATTAATAGAGATTGACAAAGAAATAAGATTTCTCCTTATGAAGCATTTGAATCACACAATGATTGAGGCACTTCTGCAGGTCATTCTGTTCAAACTCCCTGCTCAAGGAGGGTCACCTAGAACAGGTTCCCTGGGACTATGTCCAGCTGGCTTTTGAATATGTCAGAGGATGGCAACTCCATGGCATCCCAGGCCTGCCTGCCTATGCCAGGGCTGGGCAGTAAGCTGCAGTGTGCGCCTCATCTCGGCTTGCAAATGTCTTGCACGGTTATTTTCTAGACTTCCGGCTCATCCAGTCAATAAAAACAAAAAAACCTATCAATTTATCAATTCATATGGTTTTTATGTCTGTAGCAATTGAGATCTTGACAGGTATGACCTCAGGTAAGAGAGTGAGTGTGCAGAGGGAAAGTGGGACTTCTCAAACTGTTGAGGTATTCAAGCTTGAATTTCAATATATGTGGACAAGGGGACCAAGCTAGCATTGGACAGTCGATTTTAACTTAAAGGGGGTGCTTTATTTGGCAGCTTTCGTATTGTTGATGGTTTTGTGTGTAATTTTATACAGTTGAACGTAGTATACTAAAAGATTTTGATGAAAGGAATAAATTACTTCTCATAGGAGGCACAGAGGGCATGGGATAGGTCTGAAGTTTAGCCTGGTGCAGCTTTTAGAAATAAAGAAAATAATGTTCTTGTTTCTCTTGTGAGTATAATGGGTATTTCCTGGGTGATATACAGGCTGAGGATATATTTTAGTGTGCTTACCAGAAGGCAGACAGCCTGTTTGAGAGAGTTCTCTTGTTTCCCTTGTTCCCTCTCCTTCCCTACTTCCTGTCCTCTCTTCTCAGAACAACATTTAAATAGAATTAAAAGCTTTGCACAAGAATGCTTGACATGCTTGTGAGTTCTACTCTGTGAGAAACCATTTTACCCTTCTGGTAGGTATTCAGGGAGGCTTAGCCCTGTGTTTCTTGAAGGTATGACGTGCTCTGGACCAGTAACGAAGAAGCTGAACTTGCACCATCTCTTGGGAACATGGGTTATTAAGATAGAAGGGATACAGGCTGGGATTCTTTTGTGCATTGCAACGAGAGCGTGCCAAGGGGCCACATCCCACCCTTCTGCATTAAAAAATACAGTAACCAAATTGGGAGGGGAATTTGATGAAGCCATAGTGCAGTACAGGTAGGATAAAACAAAAACAAGTTACCGGAAGAAACATGTTGATGCAGGAACATTAAATTATGAAGTTTAATTGTGATAAGAATAATTTATGTCCCCTCATCTTAAATCAGATACATAAAAAATAAACATGATCTAGTAATTCAGTTTTCAGCTACCTTTTACAATAGAATATCTTTCTCAGAACCATGAGCTATGTGTGATACTTTCTTATTTTCAGTGTTGATAGGCGTGTATCTGATAAATTTGTATTTAATTTTCAGGGGTTTTTTTACAGTTTAGTGTCTTAATGCCCTGGGTAAGCATCACTTTTATTTAACAAAAATGTTGCTACATAGTTGAAAAATTTGAACAAGTTAATTACAATAAAAAGGCAGCCATTGAATTTGTTTGTGTTTCCTTTTGTTCCTTAGATCTGAATATGTGAAAATAAATGCATATCTATATATATGAGTGCATGTATGTATATGTGCACAGATTGCATATATATTATATATGTGTATATGCTACAGCTTTTATGTCCAATGCAGTGATTGCAGTGGTACTTACTGCTCAGGTAAAATTCTGGAACAAAACCAGATTTATCTATTAGCATTGGAATTTGAATAAGTAGTTCCTTGCACTTCATGGATGGGTCTTCATTTTCAGATAATCACAGATAGGTTTGAATGCTTTGTGATTCAGGAAATCTGATTAGACTGATCAAGCTGCTGCACTTACAAAATAAGAATGTCTTGGTATGATTGGAATTAATGGTTTCTTTGATTATATTGCTCAAAGAATTGAATTCTGAGGTAGGAAAGAAAAATACTTCTGAATTCACAATAGAAATGTGTAATCCTATTTTCTTTATATTTACTTGTTTGTTTGTTTATGCATGGGTGTACTTTTTGTTGCAGTGGTGTGATGAAAGATTCGACTTCCAAGCTACATTTTTACAGTGCTTAGCAAAACATGTGCCAAATATTTACTCAGCTGAAATGGACCCCTTGCTGGAGAAACAAGAAGAAATGGTCCAGGCAGCAATATTATACCCCCTGGAATGTTACTTGTTTGGGGAGGACCCAGATATATTCCTTGAGAAACTCCAACAGAGCGGAACCTCCCAGCTCTGTGGAAAGGTGTTCAAAGGAGGAGAGACAACATACTCTTGCAGGTAAGAATGAAGATGTGTTATCATTAATGTTCCCATCTGAGACAATGCAGCAAATGGCTTAATAAAATCAGTTGTGCTGCTGATTAGTCATTGCTTATGTCATGGAACTTCTTTGCTTAACTGATGGTGGCATTTGTTTCCCATTTCAAACCACTTTAGAGTGAGGAAGATTGCATATGAAAAGAAGGCTCTGGCAGAGAAATGGGGAAGGAAATTGAAAGGATACTAAAAGTACTGAAAGCCATTGGTTAAAAATGTTAGATGATAGGGTGTGAATATGCGGTCTGTACCTGAATTGAGGGATACAGTACTCACCCTTTCAAAGTCTGAAACAGAATCCAGCATTTCTGAGCATTATCAGTCCTTTGTTTAGGCAATAGCTGTGTGACCAGTGGTAATTTGTTCACCTTTTTTTCTCATTCTGGAGTATATTAACGGTAGAAGCTCATTGATAGAATTAATTTTATCGGTTCCTATTTATACAAATACATTAATTAGTGTAATTAATAAAAATATATTTATATTAAAAATCCAGCAGTCTTTGTGATGAATGTAAAGATTGCAATTGTGCTGGCAATTAATGAACATTAATGTGATGCTACTGTCATAGTTTATTCTATGTTTCAGTTTATTTTAAAAGCCTAAAAATTTAAATCAAAAATAGTGAAAGAATATTATTAAGGATGAAAAATGTTGTAAGTAAAGAATCCATCCCTTAGCATTTAGGAAGTGTCTAAATGAAAGCTCTTTGTAAACTTTGTTCATGAATTACACTGTAAAGTTTTAATCTCATACTCTTCAGCCTTTTCTAGGAATAAGTTTGTGTTATGTATGAAAGGAGAATGGTCTTTGGAGAAGTCCTTCTGTGTGTAATAGAAAGTGTATAGTGAGTATGACAGTCGTATGAAGGAAAAAGCTGGTTGAGGCAGTTCAGTGCTGCTGGAGCAGGAATGATTCTCTTCCTACCTCTACAGAGTTCATGTATTGTAGCAGGCAAAAAGACAAAGCTAAATATCTCAGAGTTTGTTTATTTTTCTTGTTCTTTTGAGTTCCAGTCTTGCAGAAATGTAGTATTTATACAAGATGCAGCTGAAGCTAGTTTGCTTTAGGCTTCTAAAATGCTAAAAATAAGATACTCCGAAGTATTAAAATCTAAACATCTTGAATTGGGTAATCAAATCTAGCAGGCACATCTGGCTTCATTTTTTTCTTTCTTTTAATTCATGCTTCAGTAGACTTATGGTTATAAATCAATATTACTGAAGAATTATTGTAATGTTTATTATAATCTGTAGGTTTGAAAGGACGTTATTTCTGCAATTAGAATTACCATGGTATTTTAGTTGTAAAAGAGGCTTGAACTAAATGTTGAACAATGGTATAAAGCAAAAAATTTGATATGTTGTCATTTGGCACCTGTCATCCACATTTGGCATAGAATAAAATGGTGTTTAAAGAAAAAAGTGACCATATTTTAAGGAAAAACGGCAATATAATTATGTATGTGGAACATAGGGAAAAAATGGAATTAGATTGCCCATGAGTGTAATTCCAGATTTTCTGATATTTTAATGCATGACTGAAACTAAAAGTTAAATTTCAAAGTATATATTCCTAGCTCATTTAATAAAGGATTTTGTTTTCAGATTTCACCTTCTAACTGTTTTAAAAGTTAGAAACAAAACCTAGCAGAAGTTTAGCAAAAGTTTAATTGTCAAACTGACTACAGATCAGGAAACAATAGTAAGGGTCATTTCAGAGTCCTCACTGGTTTTAATAGCTGCTTGTTCTTAGTAAAACCAGAAAAAGTTAGCAGCAAGTTTTGAAAGTGGAAATTGAGCATGTTTTTGACAGAATTTCATGTAACAAGTTTGAGTACATGGTTCAAACCTAACAAGACTGGCTAGTGTTAGTAACTCTCCTTTCTGTAACTTCATGTCACAGAAAGGAGATAAAAGTCAATGTTTTTATAATTTGCATCTGTTATTAATCAAAATTTTTGTGTTTTTCAGAGCAGCATTTTCTTTTGTGCATGAAAATTCCATGTTTTGTTTTAGAAAGTTTTCCACTTACCATTTTTGTTGCAGAGACTGTGCTGTTGATCCAACTTGTGTGCTTTGTATTGACTGCTTCCAGAATAGTATTCACAAGAACCACCGGTACAAGGTAGGAAAATCTTATTTTAAGAAATGGTACTTACAGCTTTAGAGAAGTTCTTCTGAGGCTATAATAAACCATCAGTAATTTTATTATTTTTTTAAAAATCTGGGATTTATGAATTACATAATCTCTCTTGTGTTTCTAAATATGTAAAGCTTCTAAGAGCGGTAGCTTTCTAATTGAAGAACCAGCAGATAAAGGAGTGTATGTGAATGCATAGAATGTCATTCTCTTTGGCAATTTCATGGAAGTGTAGGTCAGAGCAAAGAGCTGTGACTGAAAATGACAGTTGTGTCCCGAGTAACAGTCAGTTCTGTTGGGAAATGAGTAAGGTGAAAACCTAGGGAAAACAGACAGTAATGATTACAGAGCAGTTTGGAAACACAGCTGGGCTGAGAAGCTGTTGTCATTTCCCTGTTTTTTAGTTAATTCTTAGGATAAAACATCAGGTATGGAAATAGGTGGATAGGAGCAGATTCGTAGCATTTTCATCTGAAGAATATGGGGATAAGCTCTCGATAGATTCATAGGATAATTTATGTTGGAAGAGACCTAAGGAGGTCACCTAGTCCAGCCTCCTGCTTGAAGCATGTCTAATTAGATCAGGTAATTTTGAAATGTTTCAGGTAAATAACAGATTTTTTAATGTCTTTTTATTGGGTCATTGAGTTTTTATAGAATTATTTAAAGATCGGGGTTTGGAGAAGGCTAAGGATGATTGTTTTTGCCTGAGTTTTGTCTGAACTTTTTGCCAAAATGGAGGCTCAGAATTTGTGCTCTTCTTAAAGCCCAATGCAAAGTTAAAGTTATTAGAATGTATTTAGATGCTGATCAGGTAATCTTTTTTTTGGTAAGAAGCAGAGGTACTACTAGAAGTCTGTTCAATATGCACACTTTTTTATATATTATTTTCTAACTTTATAAAGTAATTTTAAAGAAGGCGTTAAACAGCTTTGCTATAACTTTGTGAATAAACCCGGAAATAATTATTTTGCCATTTATGTAACACTCATCAGTCATAGGCTTTTTCACTTACTTTCAAGCTAAATTTATTTAGGACTTGCATACCTTTTTGTAGCAGCAACTGTATTTCTTTCTTTATTTTCTGTTCAAAAGGTTTACCTTTTACCCTTCTTCTCCTTTGGTAAGTCTCCTCTTATATAAAAAAGGAGAAGTTGTTTTAAGTCCATTGGTTATGCAATGACTCTTCTATTTTTTAAGTCGGTGTTTATACTTGTGTTTGATTTAAGTAATGCACATTTGTGTTTTCCTTTTCCTTGTAACATGCATATTTCATGACTGAAATACATGGTTTTTCCAGATGCATAGCTCCACTGGAGGTGGATTTTGTGACTGTGGGGATACAGAGGCATGGAAAGCTGGACCACTGTGTACTAAACATGAGCCTGGAGCATCCAGTTCTCCAAAAGAAGTAAGAATATTGCTTGAAGAGAAACTAATAAATATTAGTAAATTCTACCTTCTTATTTTAAAAAGTGCTTATTCCTGTATGTGAATGTATATGTATTGTATAACTCATGTAACGGATTCAGTCAAGTAGAATCAGGATTTCTTTGGTCCAGGTGTTTGGGATCAAATATACATATATTGGACATCCTTTGATATTTTTGCTTTTTGTTTGGAGGCAGTGTCATCTACCTGTTCTGTGCACCTGAGTCTTTCATTTGGAATTAAAATTGCAGTCTCTTGTTCTTTTCTTTGCTGTGTTTATTACTCAGTTCTTATTTACAAATAATTGGTTTCTCAGTGGTTCGCAAATGTTTAGAAGTAGTACTTGATTTTAATATTTTCTCTTTTCTACATTACTGCATTACTGAACAATTGTTTTTGTCAGTTATTTCTGGTGTGTGATCTACCACTAGGACTAAAAAAAGTTTCTGTACCTTGAAACTAACCTCATGCTATGATGTCTCATGCTTATTATTGTACCTTGTAAAGCAGCATATTAACAAGAAATACGCCATCTTAGAAGAAATTCTCAAAGAGAATGTAGGCAAATCAGTTGCTTCAGGTGAAATTTGGGGTTTTTTCAGTCCTGCATTCTGAGGTAATCCGGACAAAAACCCTTAGCATTTGTCATTGCAAATCGTCCCCTAATTCCTGATGCATTTGTAGCAAAAGTACTGTTATTTATGATCTGGCAAAAAAGTCAAATAGTAAAGGAAATAAAGAGCACTGGTCTTACATAAAAACGAGACAAATTTGTCCTTCACTTTTTCATCCTTCAAATAAAAAATAGAGTTAATGGATTCAGAGATAAAAATAGTTGAAGGTGCAGTAAGAACTAATCTGTTTACCATTTGGAGCTTGTTGCTCTAAAGCTTACCTACTTCTACTTCAGTCAAGTGTATTCTGCCATGCAACTGCCTGTCCCTGAGTACTGAGTTATCTGATGTGTGGCTGACATCTATGTATTGCTCATGAAAACCTGTAATCAAAAGAGCCCAAATGGTTTCCTCAGTGTTAGACTACCCAAAAATAGCTATGGTATGGTTAATTTTGCTGCTGTCACCATTACTACATAGGTGTTTAATACTTTTCCCAGCACATTCTGCAGGTGTTTCCAGGTTAAGAAATTTGCACAGCTCCTCTTTGGGAAGGATTAATTTTTGTCCTTGTGTTCTGAAGGAAAATAGGATTTTTTTTTTTTTTCAGTGCTAGATTGCTGGTAGTTTTGATGAAGACATATGGGAAAGTAGAGAACTCCCACAATAAGTGCTACTTGAGAGTTGTGAATGATAGATAATTACTTGAATTTGAAGGAGTAGAAAGCTGCTTATTAGTTCTTTGTTGTCAATATATGTAGCTATTATGCAGTCAGTATATTAATATAAACTACTTGTTGCTATTTGAAAGATTACATTGCATGACCATCTTTCTTTTTTAATAAAAGACTTGTCTGTCGTGGATTCTCTATGACAAAGGGCTTGTGGGTGTTTGGATTATCTTATGGTTTGTTTACTGTTTTGATAATCAAGGACATTCATAATGTAGGAATTTTCTCAGCATACGTACAGTGCTTATTAAAAGAAATGAGTAGCAAAGCAGATTTATTACAGATATCTTGGATATTTCTTTTCCAGCACGTTTTCTTCTGGCAGAAGTTTATCCCGTGCTTGTCAAACAAAAGGACAAAATCAGGCTTTTCTGGATGACCCTGACCAGTATTCCTTTAATTACTCTAAATTCAGAGAGTATATAATTGTAGAATCCCCACTTAATGCTTTTAGGAGTTATCCATTTCCTATTGATTCCAAAATAATGTCTTCCATATGCCAGAAATACAAAAATCTGTTTTCCTAAATATATCCTTAAAAACATTTAACTTTACTAGTTCATGTCTGAGATAATGGAACAATACTTGCCAGGCACTTTTTTAAAAAAGATGGTTAATTATTTCCAGACTTTGATGCCTGAACATACTTTGTTTATTCTTCCACAGTTTTGTTTATTTAAGCATTACCTTGAAGCTTAAAGAATTATGCATTTTGTGGCATAGTTCTGAGACAATTTTATTTTTACCCTTTCACTTTATGGTAGATGTATCTTAATTTCACTTTACTGTGACTTCTATTAAAATGGATATTATATATAAATATAAATATATATATATTAAAAAAACTAAAATTGGAGGTGGCATTGCATTATTTTTTACTACTTGTATGAGTGCAATTACCATTTTTAATAGTTTGTAAATCCTTTGATGTGATTTCCTTTGGGTTTTTTTTTTTTCCTACAGACTGAAGGAAAGCAGCATGTCTTATTACAGGGTTATTGTTTGGATGATCTCTGTGTGCAGTTCTGAGTTTTTCTCCAGCTGTGTTGGTTTTTTTTTCTTAACACACATTAGTGCTTAAAAAGCCAAACTCTTCAGAAAAATGGGGAAAAAATTAGTATATTTACAGCTCAGTTCATTTAGATTATTCTTAGCTCTGTATTTTTTTTCATTCTGCTCCAGACATTAAGATGATGAAAGCTTTGTCAGTCTGGGGAAAAAATAATTATCCCAGACATTATGTATATTCTTAGTTACCAAGACCTACAAGCATATCCAGAATTAAGTATGTACACTTAGTGATATTTATAGACCATGATATCGTTGATAGACATTTTTAGATTGCATGTTTGACTCTAACTTACTGTTCTGATACATATCAGGTCAGAAAACTGTTGTTCATGTTAACATGTTTTTATTTCTCCTTCATTAAATTTTTAGCTTTTCCATCTTATCTAATGTATTATTCAACATAATTTTGCTTTTTAGAAAAAACTATCTGCTTCATAAATTAAGTGCAGTCATATTTATCCATTTAAGAATTTTTGAAAATGTGGTTCTTAGCTGTATTAAGCACATCACTCTTTCCGTTGTTTGATATTTAATATATGCCAGATTACATATTGCAGAAATACGTGCCCTTAATACTTTGGGATTCAAAGTCACTCATGGTAAGCTTTATCCCTGGAAAACATCTGTGTTTCTTATCTTTTTTCATTCTAGCAAAAACATACCTGTTCAGATTTTTTTGGCCATTTGAGTAAACCTAAAGTTATAGGAAACTTTGTACAAATACAATTTCTGTTTCAGTGTCATATTTATATATGAAATTACTGGATTTGGTTGTGTTACCATTTATAACCACATATGTCATTTCTTTATGTGTATATTGAAAGGAAGGTGGTAAGGGATAAAGGTCATCAGGGCCTTTGGATAAAGCTCTCCTTTCATACAGTGTCATTGCAGCATATCCATGTCTTGTGCCTGAATATTGATTGCTTCATTCTTAGGTGTAGATTTGCAGATTGCTTCATTCTTAGGTGCAGATTTGCTTTACTTAAAAACTTAGCTCCTGCTTAAATGCTTATAGAAATGATAAATAATTTTACATGATGTAGACAATTCATTTGATAAGGTTTATCTGCGTGAATGGGAAATAACGTCAGTGCGCCAGGGTATTTTGAATGATTTCTGAAATGATCTCTGAAAAGAGCAGAGTTAGGTTTCTGTGAATGTTTCTGTTTGATTGACAGAATACCCTCACAGAAAGAAAAGCAATGCAGGGGAAGAACCTTGGTTTGCGAGGCAAACTTTTAATATCTATGGTATGTAGAAAGCTGTTAAACAGCTTTTTTTGAAGGCAAGTTTCAGAAAAAAGTGAAGCTTTCTAAATGCATTTAATGAGGCCTTTTGTAGTCTAGTCCTACATAAAACGTGGATGCATAAATAAAGGCAGGTGAAACTGTTGGAATACTGCTGAGAGCCCTTGTGATGAAATAACTTTCAAAAGAAGAGTTAGGTGAGGTTAATTTGCTTGAAAATCATGAAAAGGATAATTTCCTGAAACAAATGTAGTAATAAGTCATTCTACCAACCCTCTTTTGATATGTTTTCAGGTTCTTTTCCGTGTTAATATTATCTCATGTTTTACAGAATTCTGAATGTCAGTTGAATGAAGAAATTATGGAGCATTCTAGGAGGGTGTTTCCCTCTGTGATGAAATACATAGTAGATATGCTTATCTGGGAGGAAGAGAAGGAACTGCCTCCGGAGCTCACCATTAGGTAGGTAGTATTTCCAACTTTCTCTTCAAGGCATTAGCAACTTGGATTATAATTTTATCTGGGATATTCTCATACTCCTGCAGACATTAGTGCTGAAATCCCTGTAAACAGCACTGTGGTATTTTTGACCTAGAGTAATGTGAAGAAAAGCTTTTGATACTTCATGGGAAAAGTAGTGTGTGAGTGTCCTCCATCAGTCCCTGGAGGGAAGTGCTCCTGAGCCAGCCCGATCCATAGTGAAGCAGCAGGTCTTGGTGCACAGGGGAGGAAGTGTCAGGAGACTGGAGAAACCCACCAAGGTGCCATTGGCTCTTGTGGGGGACACTGATGACACACTAAGGGACAAAGGAGCAGAACAGAGCTGGCAGAATTTCAAGGATGCTTTCCATAGAGTTCAAGAAAAAGATGTGTACAAACCATTTTGCAAGGTCTGTTGCAATAGGAAAAGGGCTAATAGTTTTAAATTACAGAAGGGTAGATTTAGAGTCAATACAAGAAGGAATTTTTTACAATGAGAGTGGTGAACCACTGGAACTGGTTTCCCAAAGGGTTGGTGGGTGCACCATCCCTGGAAACATTCAAGGTCAAATTGGGTGGGGCTCTGAGCAACCTGAGGTAGTTGAAGATGTCTCTGCTCTTTGCAGGGTGGCTGGACTAGATGAACTTTACGGGTGTCTTCCAACTCAAGCCATTCCATGATTCTATGAAAATGGAAAAAGGCTGTGTATCACATTACAAAAGAAAGGGGTTCATGAAACAGCAGAGAAAGGAAATAATAAGAGAATATCAAATTACTTTAAAACGACTTTTTGTACTTGGTACATGGTTTCTGTGGTTTTGTTCTGGCATAGATGGTCGGGATGGTGACATTGGCATGAAGAACATGCTTGATTTAGTTGAATCACTTTCTTGTATTTGACATTCTTCTCCAGCTATCAAATAAGCTGTTGCTTGTATTTGAAAGGACATTATTTACAATTTTACTTTCATTTCATTTGTATGATGATATGTTACCTCTTTTCCAGCAGAGAGAAGGTAGACAGCTACTACTGTGTGCTTTTCAATGATGAGCACCATTCTTATGATCATGTAATCTATAGCCTTCAAAGGGCACTTGGCTGTGAACTTGGTGAAGCCCAGTTGCATACGACTACCATAGATAAAGAGGTGAGTGCATTTGGGATATTGGAGAGAGGCACCTTTTGATCATTAACAGTTACTACAATAGTCACTTGGTTATAGAATCTTTGTTTCTGGTTGCTGGAACTGGAGGAGAGAAAGGTCCATTGGTGAGCAGCTCTTAGTCAACACTTGTTTCTCAGGTGTGGAGAACTTGTTGAGGAAGCACTGATCTCTGGTTTCCTGTGAGTGGAATTTGAGGTCCAGCCTGTTCTTGGCTATACTGAAAGAACTATTAAACCCAGGCTTACAGTGTAGCCTGCAGTTTCATGTACTTTGTCTAGGAGGAAAGTTGGTATGGTTTGTAAGTAAAGTGTTCTGCAGAAGTCTCTCTCATCTGTTTTAATATGTACATGAATTTTCCTTATTTAATAATATTAAGATACCCAGACTTTACTTAGTTGTTGTGTTTTTAATTCAAATAGGTTTTTTCTACAGACAATTGTGTGAATTTTTACTTGCTTCTAGGTGCTTAGTAGCACTGTGAGTCATGTTGGGCCCTGTTTTTCTATTACGTATAAAAAAAACATAGCAAGTATCAGACTTGTGACATTTTGGGTTTGCTTTATATTGGCCTCATGCTCAATATTTTCTTATACAGGGTCGTAGAGCTGTTAAGGCAGGGCAGTATGCCTCTTGTCAGGAAGCAAAAGAAGAAATTAAGGTAACTTCCTAAAGTATTTTTCACATAAAAAATGGTTCCATACCAACCTAATTAATATTAATACTGTGCACTTATTTGTGTGCTATGCAGTCTTTAACTTAGTACTTCCATGGTTTTATAACTTGCCTGTGAACTTTTTGAAATTGAATTTATACCACGACGTTTGAGCTAGGATAGGTAAATATCTTCAGAAATAAAACATTGAACTGTTTTCTTTCTTTGGCTTGGGAGAAATGGTGGGTGCTGAAAATAAATAATGAAATCAAAGTTATTTTTATTTTATATGTCCTAATATTTACCTGACTCCTAGAGGCATTCTGAAAATGTTTCTCAACGACCACTCCATGTGGAGGTTCTGCATGCTGATGTTATGGCACACCAGAAGTTTGCCTTGCGCCTTGGTTCTTGGCTGAACAAACTCATGAGCTATTCAAGTAAGCATTACTGGGTTTTGTTGCAATAAGGCCATGTCAGTATCTGAATGAATTTAGCAGTGATATGAAATGATTTTCCCTTAATTAAAATACTTTCATGATCTTCCCAGTTAGAAAATAAACCATGCAGTAGCATGGGTGCTGATATACATTGGTGAGGTTATGTTCCTTCTTCTGTTCCTTCCTGTTGAAATAAATGTGTTTCACTGATTACTGTCTCAAAGTTTTATGATTCTCACTTTCAACATCACACACTCAGTGTGTGTGACTCTTGTACTTAAAAGCTGCCCTCCTCAGTGCTGGTGGAAAGTTGCAGAACATCTCTGTCAGTGACAACAAACATCCTCTGCTTAAATTAATTTCTGCTTCAAATTTGATAGTTGTGATTCATTAGAAAGTGTCAATAAAACAAGCAAATTAAAACCTTAATTAAAAAAATTGTCCAGTAGTAGAAAGTCTGATTGAAGCTTTCAAAGATTTTGCTAGTGTTTGATGATGCTTGTGGTTTTAAAGAAGATTTCTGAATCAATATACTTTTGATTTGTTACTGTTTCTTTCATTCCTGTCTTGGGACACTAAAGCCATTATAAAATTTCTCCACACAGTACAAATATGCATATATTAAGCTCTACTCACTCCTTTCATCCTCTTTCATGATAGGTAAATCTGGTGATCTGCTTTAGCCCCTTTGTTAGCTTTGTTAATAGAGTGAATTTCTTCTCATTTTTTCTGAGCATTTGCTGATGTTGAAATACATCGATCATAATTGTGCCTTTTTGTAATTCTTTACAGTGTTTCACAAATTTTAGTGTTCTGTTCTTTTCAAGTTGGTATTATTTTGCCAGAGGTATTTTCTTGCTGTTCAGAATTCCTCAGACAGTTGTTTTAATCAGTACAAATTTTTGAGTGTGGTTTATTTCAAAGTTTTTAGTGAAAGTTTGATTTTTGTCCAGGTAAGTTAACAGATAATTCTGTATGTTTTAGGAGAGTTTTTAAGTACAAAGATCGAAGTTAAACATTCCTGTCTTGCTTCTGGATTGTATACAGAGAGGCTTTATGAGCCTGATGTTCTGTACTCAGCTGGAACTTTTTTATGGTCTGGTGGTTCCTGTTCTTTTCGTGGTTTTGTTGCCAGTGGTAGAACACGGATCAAGAAACATTTAATAATGTTTATTTCCAGGTTGTCAGGAATTTGATTCATGACTCTTCATTTTTCAATTTCTAACGTAAGGCCTCATTTTTGAATGTTAAAAACCGTGGGTGACTGCAATATGTTGATCCCCAAAATTACTTCAAGTACTGTGCTTACTGATAGGTGCAAGAAAGTATAAAAATCTCTGAAATACTACAAAAGACTGACTTTTAAAGCCTGAGGCAGTGACCAGCACAGACTTGCCTAGCCCTGTGCATTTCTGTGCTGACATAGCAAAGGCTTCTTATGGATCTGCCTTACAAAGCTGTCTAAATTAAATTAATTTTAAAATACTCTTCTGTATCATGGGATTTAGTAAATTAAGTAGGTAAGAATAATAGGAAGAAATCAGTAAGGTAAAGGATATGTGGGAGTATGTTCATTGAGGAAGAAATATTAAAAGTAATTCCTACTTAAGTGCTTCTTATTTTCTTTTAAGGAACAGAATTCTGTAATTCTGATTTTCTTGTCATATAATTTAATTATTGAAACATTCTTGTACAAATGAGTAGTTTCATCCCTACAGGTGACTTTCGCCAGATCTTTTGTCAAATATGTCTCGAGGAAGCTGGATCTGAAAAGCCATGCTTTATAAGCAAGTTGATGCTATGGGATGCGAAACTTCATAAAGGTTCGTGTATCTGTGTTGCTATAACCTGAAGAGGCAAATTAATTTTTCATGTCTGTGACATATAGATAAAAGTAAGTGCTAAGCACATAGAACTAAAATTTCTTCATGTTTTTATATTAGGGTTTTTATACAGCCTCAAGTTTGATAGCTAAGCTAATTTATATTTGGGGTATATATTTGCCCCCTCAATTTCTTCTGCTTTATGTGTCTTGAAGAATCTTTTTCCAAAATGCAACCTGACAGTGAGTGACTTGGTGCTTACCCTGTGTTTTAAATACATAGCAATAAATGACAAAAGCAAAAAAAAAATGTATAACTTTGTTAATGTAATTCACAATCATTTCAAGGCTTTTAATGATTTTTAATTATAGTTTAATAATTGGTTCCTTTTTTCCACAAAAAGCTGCATCTTAGTACAGCAAAGTGACATGTATTTTACTGGCTCTTTGCAGGGGCAAGGAAGGTTCTTCATGAACTTATCTTCAGTAGTTTTTTCATGGAAATGGAATACAAAAAACTTTTTGCTGTGGAATTTGTGAAGGTAAATGGTTATTTAGTTCTTAATATATGAATTTGTGCTAGCTTTATGAAATTTCCCTCCAAACTGAAAATTGTTTCAATATAAATAATGAATTTTAAACAAGTAGAGCTTCAATAACTAGCTCAGCCTTTATGGAGTGCAGTTAATTAATTCCCATGTCACTGGTTTGTTCCTTAGAATCATTTAGGGATATGCTCGTTTGAATGCCATATTGTTAGTGTTCTGTGTGTCTTGAAATGTCACATGAACTGCAACTGAAATTGGCCCTTCTTCTTGAAAATTAGATACAAAGATTAAGAAATATTTTTTAGGATGAGACTTTTTAATTCTGATAAAGATGATTTGGTACTGCATGATTTTCTGTGGATTGAAAGCAAATAAAGATGTGCATTAGTCATTGTGCATGTCTTTTATAGACAGCTGCTGAATAACTATTCATGCAGTTCACTGTAGGAGGAAGACTTGTTTTATAAAAAAATTTATGTCTTTATGGATTTTTTCAGATACTTAATATTTTTGCTGAGATATATTGATTGTAGGAGAAAAAAATTTTGGTTCCAATCTGGCGGATCAGTTAAATTTGTCCTTTTCTTCAGTATTAAGGCTATGAGGCCATGTTGAATTGCTTTGGTACATTGAGGACATTGTGCCATTTTTGGCTGCTACTATTAAGTGGGAGAAGTACAGAGAGACATAATTCTCGTAGATAAAAAAGTAAACAAATGTTAATAAAAATGTTTCATGTCCCCAATATTCTCTTCTTGTAGTATTATAAGGCATTGCAAAAAGAATACATCAGTGATGATCATGACAGAGTTCTCTCTGTGACAGCACTCTCAGTTCAGATGTTCACCGTACCTACTCTGGTATGTACAGCCTGTCTCTGCTAGAGGTATAAAACAAGTTTGAGAATTGCTAGCAGTGCCACCTTTGCAGATTGTTGTATTTGGTGGGGAGTCTTCATGCATTGCTGAGTTAAATAGGAATGATTTGGAGATTTGTTAAGGCCGATATGAAAGCAGGGGCTTGACTTCATGGTGAAAATTCATTACAGAGCATAGAAGGGAATGCATGTAAGTTCTTGGCACATTGTACTCTGCATTAACTTTGTGTATTTATTTGCTGTTCACATTTACCTTCCTATGTGACATTAAGAACAGGGCGAGGGAGTAAAAAAGGATTGAAAATCTTTTTGTGGGAATGAAATATATTAAATCTTATGGGGGGTATATGTATGAATTTTTAAGGTTATATGTTTAGTGGCTGAAGTACTAATATAAAAACTATTTTCTATGTGATCATTCAAGAAAAGAAATAGCATATCTGTTATATAGGTGCTGTCAGAATTAAACAAATAGACAGAGTTGATAGCAATTGTTCCTATATAATAAATACTGTGGGAGTTTTTTTTATCTTGGGCTCTTTGCAAATGCTTAAAATAATTTGTAATCAGAAAGACTGGATTCAAAGGAAAAAAATATTTTGACAAAAATATTTAGCGGAACTAGGAAGAAAAGATTTTCACTTTGTTCTTGCAGGCCCGACATCTTATTGAAGAGCAAAATGTAATCACCACCATTACAGAGACACTCCTAGAAGTGCTTCCAGAGTACCTAGACAAAAATGACAAGTTCAACTTCCAAGGCTACAGTCAGGACAAACTGAATCGAGTATATGCAGTAATATATGACCTCAGGTAAGTGGAAGGCTGAGAAGCTGGAGCAGCTCTAAAAAATTGGTAGTACACTGAAGTGTTTCAATTCAGAGTCTGATGATAAAACTGCTTTAAAACCAAAACCAAACCCAAACCCCTCAAAAAACACACATAAAATTTTAGTATTTTCTTTTTCAGTGGAAACTTAAAATTTTAAAGTAGCAAAATTAGATTTTGTAAAAGCAGTTTTTGATTTTCAATTATCTAATAGCATATAATATTTACATTAATAAATAAAATATGTCTACTGTAAGACAGTATGGGAAATTTGTCTCCTATTTGTTAGCATTCTGGGAAAGCTGTATTATGCTTATCTGCATAGGGTTTTCTACTTTTACAGGTACCAGATTTCTCTAATAAACTGAGTAGTGTGTGAAAGCAAACCACCCCAAATACCTTGGAATTAAAAAAATTTTGTTGATTTTCAGTGGTGGAGTCACACGAAGCTACTAGTAGCTCTAGTATTTGGGGAAATTTTCTGAGTAATTTAAGATAAGGGAGGGTGATGTAATTTGATGATGTAATTGATGGTTTTAAAAGAATTGAAAACAATTGTATTTCAAGAACACTTGAAATATAAACATAAGAAGAGAAGTCTGAATAAAGGATGATAATATTTTCTTTGGGGACAGGTATGTCTTAGTCAGCAAGCCTACAGTGTGGACAGACTGTCTGAGGGAGCGTTTTTTAGAAGGATTTGTTTCGTTCCTAAGGATTCTAACTTGTATGCAGGTACAGTACATTTGAATAATTTTCTAATACTCTGTTGTAAAGAGATTACAGCTCCTCTTTTTTCCTATAACTACATTGTGGATATAAACATGCAGTCATGATGGTAAATTCTTCAATCCCTTTTTTTTGTGTGGGTGAAGAAGTCATGTTTATAGAAGTATTACTCATCAGTTTTAGCTACACGTATTTTACCTTTTGATTGTGAAATTTGTGTTGTGTTAAGCCTGTGATCAGTGATTCAGACAGAGTATTTTGTGGAATCTCCATTTCAGGGAATGGAGGAGATAAAAAGACAGATTGGTCAGCACATTGAGGTGGACCCTGACTGGGAAGCAGCTATTGCCATACAGATGCAGCTCAAGAACATTCTTTTGATGTTCCAGGAGTGGTGTGCCTGTGATGTAAGTATATCAGTTGTCTGAATCCTTGCATGCATGCCTTTTGTGAATCTTCCTGAGGGCTTTTGAAATAGCAGCCCTTACAAAAGCCCAGTATTGTTCAATATAGTTCTCCACAAAAAAATTAGTCTGAAATAGTTAATCTGAGGTGTGACAAAGAGAGAGAGAGGATGGACTACATAATTTTTAAATATAACTTAAATATTTGTTTTAATTTCTAGGAAGAGCTGTTGCTCAGGTCGTACAGAGAATGCCATAAAGCTGTGATGAGTTGCAGCACAAATGGTCGCTCTCGGGAAAAGACAGTATTTCACCTATGTGGCCATACCCTGGAGAGCAGACCTTACAGAGTGTCTGCAGATCCTGTCAGCATACATTTGCCTCTGTCTAGGACACTTGCTGGTAGGTGATGTGTTTTGATTGCTGTTTAAACCATGTTTATCATCCATCTCTATTTCTTTACTTCAGGAAACATTTGGATTAAGTGCTTCACAGATCAGTTGCTCTCTGACTTTTTTACCTTCTCATGATCAGGAGTATGTGTTCTCCGTATGTCCCACTAAGGGAAAGTTTTTCTCAAAATACATGCTGTGAAGGTTGGAGGATGTATTTTTAAATGGGAGAGAGAAGTCAGGCAAGAAGGAGGAAATTTCCTTGTTACGGAGATATTTTTTTTCTCAGGACTGTTGGTGGTTCTGTTTCTGCTTGCTTTGTCTAACTACATGTCTGTTATTACTGTATCTTGAATTTATTTTCCAGCCACATATATCTTAGGACTGTTAAAATGCTCCTGCTAAAAGGCATATGTTTGCAGCATGCCAGGACAGGTTTCCAGACAGAATACAAAGGACCACAGCAGTGGATGATCAGTGCTTTCTGTAGAATACAAATGAAATCATATGCTAATTAAGCTGTGGATTTTTTATGACATCATTTGATACCAAGATGCCATCTGCTAAGCCTTGTAGTCCTGAAATTCATTTACTGCTGATGTATGATTTAAATGTGAAATAAAAATTTCGCTAATATGATAAGCACTTCAATTTAGATGGTGTTAGTTAATTCATTCACTGAATAAATTTATTCATAAAATAATGGATTATAAGACTGATAAGAACTGCTGTGATAATGTAATAGATATTTCATCTTAAAAAAAAGGAAAAGTATGAAGTCTCTCCTAAATAAACTTGGTCTTTTTTCTGTAATTCTGAGTTGTATATTATTTAGTTAACATTTAGAAGGGGGTTGGAGAACCTTCACTGATTTTGATTTATTTTCTGATTTTTTTCTTCCTTGGTTTTGTAGGTCTTCATGTACGATTAAGCAAGACTGGAGCCATCTCAAGATTGCATGAGTTTGTTTCTCCTGTAAGAGTCTTTTTATTTTTTTCCCTCCAAGTACTTCTTGTGACTTATACTCTGGGAAGAAAAAAGCCTAAAGCTATATCCCCTAACCTTCATGGCACACATACAAGTCATTTTCCAGCTGTCAATATGTCTTTGTTCACTAGGACTTAGCAGGTTTATTTTTAAGTGATTGGGTTTTTTTTCCTTTTTTAAATTCTAGGAAGAATTTCAAGTGGAGCTGCTAGTAGAATATCCTTTGCGATGCCTTGTCTTGGTTGCTCAGGTTGCTGCAGAGATGTGGAGAAGGAATGGGCTCTCCCTGATAAGCCAGGTACTCCCTAATAGTGTTTGCAAGGGTTTCTCAGTAATGCTGCGAGGGGTTCATCCATTGCAGAGAGAGATCATGGGGTCACTTCTACAATAAATAGAAAGGTTTCTGGGTGGGAGTTCAGGTTACATGGTTTTATTTCTAGCTTCAACAATGGCTTACCTCCCTATCTTAGATAAGTATTTTCATCTCCATTATGACTGTTTCTTACTCTGTGAAATAGTATTAATATTACTGGTGTCTACTTGTAAGCTACTTTCAGATCTCATAATTACTGCATGAGTACCTGTTAGTACTCTTGCTTCTAACATAAAAATGTTAGAAGTTCCTCTTGGTGTATGTATATTATTATATGCAAAAGTTAAACTGTATTAGTTTCATACTAAACTTTTCAGAGCCGTATGCTAGGCATACAGACATTTTCTAATACTTGTGACTTCTATTGCAAGAGTAAAGGTCAAGGGAAGAGTCTACCCTTGCATTTGCTTGTTTCGGCTTCACTTTGGGGTGGTGGTTTTGTTTGGTCTTTTTTTTTNGATGGCAGAAATTCTCTGCTAACCTTGCACAGGACCGTTTGGTGAAATCAAAGTAAATATTGATAAATCCCTATAGAATTGTCTTTCTGAAAACTGAGGTAGGAGACGGAGGATGTTTTGACTTTAATCAGTAGCACTCATTGGAGTTATGCCCTCTTGGAAGGGCTCTGAAGTATGGCATTGACTTTTTCTGTATAGGTGAAAAAATAATTTTTCACTTCCAAAGTACACATTTATTTTTAAAGAAATATGGACTTTTCTTTACCGAATAGAGGTCTGGTACAATTTGAAAAAGCCTCAGAAATTAACTGATGCACATTTGGTAGTACATTACTTTGTGAATCTATATTCTATTTTCCTGTTTCTTAGGTATTCTATTATCAAGATGTTAAATGCAGAGAAGAGATGTATGATAAAGACATCATCATGCTCCAGGTATAGTGTTATGAATCATTGCATACTTGTCTTACAAAACTTCTATGTATTTTTAAAAATTCAGTTAAATTTCCTTGATTTTGAAATAGTAAGTTATGTTCATATTAATTTGGGGTTTTTTGATAGATAGGTGCATCTCTTATGGATCCAAACCAGTTCCTCCTGCTGATACTGCAGAGATATGAGCTTGCTGATGCTTTCAAAAAGATCAAACCCACCAAAGATCAGGTAAGTAGCAAGGTTTTCTGCTGTTTAATTTGTCAGCTTTGAGTACAGGAAACATCTATGAGAAAAACAAGCTGCTCTTGATAACTGCATTTTTAAGGCCACACTAGAAGTCAGTAAACACAGGAGCTAGTGGTTAGGTAGGTGTTTTGTACTTGGAATTTGTAGAGGCTGCTTCAAAATTAGCAAGCAAATTTTGCCCCCTTCGACCTTTATTTCATAGGGAATATACCAAAATCCATGTAGATGGCTTTACTGCAGCATTTTTATGTCTCTTAGACCATGTTATGTGCTTTTATTTTGGTTGGAAGTTTCTTGGGTTGTTACACTGCTTCTTGTGGCTTGAACTCTTGAAACTTGAAGGGTTTGCTATAACCCTTCACTTCAGGTACTTTTTTTAGCTGTTGTTTCTTTTTTTGCATGTGAATCTTGCATTTTAGTTGCTGTGTAATATCTCCTTTACAGAAGCAGGAACTTGGTCCAGCTTGTTAGAATGGAAGTTTCTCCTTACAGTACAGTGCTTCAGCAAAGTAGTAGATAAGAAGGCTGAGCTCAGTGTCATTTGATGGATGGATTTTTCTGTACCTTATTTTTTACCTAATTTCTCCAATTCTTGCAGGATTTGATTAAACAATATAATGTTTTAATAGAAGAGATGCTACAGATTCTCATCTATGTTGTGGGTAAGTTTAATTTCTCTCTATTGTTGTAGTAATGGATGATTACTTTGATAGAACAGGCTTGATGATCTTCTTTAACATAGATAGTATAGAGAGTATACTGGAGAGTGTCTCTTTTAAGTAGATAATTCAGTAACACAAGCATTTGTCAGCTGGAAGCAATAGGAGTTGCACAGTGAAAAAAGCTATTAGATAACTTCATAATTGACATTAAATTGGAATATGAAGAGAGTCTATCTTGGCCCATTTTGTTAGGAAGCTAGGCTAAGAAACATTTTAACTCTCAGACACTTGGGACAGACTTCTGACAAATGCAAACTTATACAATGAAACATCCCAGCAATACCATTATCATGGTGCAAAGTTCAGATTGGCTTTTTACCTGTCATATTTGCCATTCTTCTCCTTTTGGTTCACTCTGACAGGGGAAAGATACGTGCCTGGAATCAGTAACGTGACAAAAGAAGATGTTATAATGAGGGAAATCATCCATCTGTTATGTATTGAACCAATGGCTCACAGTGCAATTACCAAGTCCTTGCCTGAAAACGTGAGTCCTGATTTATTTGCTCTTTTCCTTAATTGACTTTTTCTTGTTTTATGTCCTTCTTCTTTAACTTTCATATCTTTATATGGAATTATTTCTAATGTAAAACTTAACTGTTGGTTTGAGAATTACAAAATGGCATGACACAGGGGCTTACACACCTTACTGATGTAAAGGTAAATGTTGTATATTCAAGTATGGATTGATTATAAAAGACTTGTATAGGAATTACGCTTTTTGATTAAGAGGTGAATGTTTTTAGAATATTCAGCTGTAGTTCTCCTAGACTCAAAAAGTGAAGTTATGAAATTTTCTGTTTTGGCCCTGTAGGACGATGCAGCTGGGTTCCATTCTGCCCTGTGTACCATTAATAAATTAGAGCCTGTAATTTTGATCACTTTAACCGGTGAAGTTCCATTTGAATTCAAGTGTTGTAAAGGTCTGTTTGAAAACACAGATTTCCCTGCCATTCTGTTCCAGTTGTTAAAGATTCAAGCAAAGACAAGAGATGTGGATAAGAATTTGTAGTCTGTGCAAGTGGTCAAAACCAGCAGTCAGTGCAAAAAACCTTAAATTTTTATTGTAAATTATTAGCCTGAAATATTATCACAATATCCACATTCACTGTTCTAAAATATCTAAACCTCTGTTTACTCCTCCATTAAGGTTGGGTAAACGTTGACCTGTTTCTAGAGATTCAGCTCTGTTATTAATGAAGTTCTACATTGTTAAGTGAAAGTGTTATCTATCTTTGGTATTTCCTTGGAACTTGTCAGTTATGAGTGTCTGCTTTCTGATTAACAGCAGGCAAAATATCGTACCTCATGAATTAGGGAATTATCTAAATCTGTTTGTCTATTTTTGTTACACATAGAATAATACTGAAGATATTTGAATCATTATATATTTATCCCAAACTATATTTTTTTGCCAGGAGAACAATGAAACTGGCTTGGAGAATGTAATTGATAAAGTGGCTACATTTAAGTAAGTTCTTAATGTTGTTTTATGAGTAGCTCAAATGTGAAATCAGATTTTTTAGATTATTTGGGTTAAGCAATTTGAACTGCACAGTCTCAGTTCAGCTATTATTTTGCTGTCTTGAAATAGATATGTTTACAAATATGCATAGGAAAGAAAAATGTGTGGAATATCCTAAGCTGCCCCTACTTTTCTCCCTTTGCCACCCTCTTTCCTGAAATTCAGTTTGAGGAGTCTCAGGAGTTTAGTTATTTCATGTCCTAGTGCACGAATTGTCAAAAGTTCATTTTTTACAAAGATGGTTATGAACACTAACAACTCGTGCCTTTGGCAGTTGCCATCTAAGAACTGATGTAAATGCTACTTAGTTGATAACTTTCTGGAACGTTCCCCCTTTCTTTGGGGAGTTAATTATATATATGTATAATAATTATATTATTATATATGTGTGTATGCAAATGTAGAACAATCAGTTGGAATAGCTGAAAAAAACTGGTCCAAATGTCTGCTATTTTTGTGAGAAAAATGTCTTACTTTAATTACTTTAGTGTACCTTATTTTAAATGTTGTGTGGCTTGCTTGTTTATACTTAATTAAGAGCATCTGTAGGTGTACTTAGGAATTTTACTTTGGGAATTACATGCACAGTTCAAAAAATCTCACTGGCTGGAAGGTAGCAAGTATTACTTGTTTTATACTTTGGTTAAATAAAGGATTGAATTTATACAATAACATCCAATGCCTGAAATTCTAAGCCATACAGTTAAAAAGAGTTTTCAGAGGCTATATGGCGTGCTGTAGGTGGTATAGACTAGAAATGTTTTGCTGCTGCATTGTTCACTCCTGTAAATCCAGTCTTAAATTTTTTAATACTCTTAACTGTACTCACTCTCTGTTTTTAATAAGTTAGTGAAGTAACCATTACAGTTCCTCCTTCCTTAGAAAACAAATTGTGTTTGTTTACATTCAAAGACGTGCTGAATGTACATTACTGATCTGTATGTTGTGAAATATTTCTCTGGAAGGAAACCGGGTGTCTCTGGCCATGGAGTTTATGAACTGAAAGACGAATGCTTGAAGGAATTCAATATGTTCTTTTATCACTACACTAAGACCCAGCACAGCAAGGTAAGAAGTGTAAGATACATTTTCAAAGGTTAAAAAAATAGTACATACTTATGAACATTTAAAGAATTTTGGGGAATTCATGCAGTCTAAAGAAATTGGTTCAGTAAAGAGTATATGCAGCTACCTTCAAAATTACATGTTTCATGAAGTTAAGACTGTCAATACAAATTGACATGGTATGGTTTGCCATAAGTACCATATGTGGCGACTTCTATTAATTCTGTTAACTCTTTATGCTGAGAACAAAACATGAAAGGAATTGTCTTTGCATGGGGAAACCCCAAACTTTGCATTTGTAACTCTTACTGAAGGAGCAGATATGTCCGATTATTTATCTTTACTACAAATTTAAGTGCAGAATGCAACGTTGGTAAACGTATTTCAGACAAAATTCTAATAGGAAACCAGGCATTCACTATGTATCTTGCCGTATTTCTAGTGTAGGGTTTCTTGTTATTACATTAATCTCATAATTGTGTACTTCTGTAGAGGTGCTGATACAACAACACTCCTTTTTCTGTAGGCGGAACATACGCAAAAGAAAAGAAGAAAACAAGAAAACAGAGATGAAGGTAAAATTATAAAATGGATGATTCAACAAATGTGATAATTTGGTAGTGTGTGTAGTTGTGCACATAGACTGAGCTTTGGGAGATGTGATTTAATAGTGGATAGTTGAGTTCATATTAAATCTATTTTGATTTGTAGTAATTGTAATTAATGAGCAACTGGTATTTCTTTTGTCTTTTTTCTTTATCACAGGAAATCTGCAATTTTTAGTTTAATTTACATGTAGGGAGATAAACATGACATAGTACCTATTGACAAACCCATGAGCAACTCAGAGATTTTTATGGTGGAGTAACTAAGACGCAGATTAATTTTGCAGAAATGTAAAAATACGCAGTTATTTAGATGTAATTGTCAGAAATTCACATATAATTGCACAGTGTGATTCCAAAATGCCAAGATACCTATTGACATTGATGTGTGTTCCCCTGACACTACATGTTTTCTTGCAGATACTTCCTGCGTATTCTTTAATGTGGCTGTGTTTGTCTTTCTCAGTAACTTCATTCAGTCTAAATTGTCTGAAGGATGATGTTTTCAGAGACACTGCATTCACAGGGGTGCTCTGAAAAGACGTAATCTGAAAATAGGCATCCAGGTACCAAAAGATGACTGAAGTCAGTGCTTCCCTGTTGGGAAAGGCTGTGGTGTTAAATGAGCTGCTGTTAGTAGATGCCAAGGTTCCATGTCACACAGCTCAAGTATTAGCTCAGAAAACGTACTTAACTAGAAATGACTGGAATGCCAGTAGCAGAAAAACTTAGAGCTCCAGACATGTGACACTGTAGTGGAGTCTGGAAGCTCCACTCCTCACTTTCATTTAACTACTCGAAAAGTTTATACTTGCTACAAAGTACAAACTGTATGTTTAATAGTGATATGTAAGTGATAAGGCAGTACAAAGTGTTAAAAAATCTGCATTTACAGATACATCTAATAATTGTGATTGAATGTTTAACTTAGCTTGCATGTGTTTTATATAAGCACTTACTAAAAGTACTTAGTTTCGCCAAAGATGAAAGTTGGCTTAGGCAAACAATTGTATTTGAGCATGGTTTGATTAATTTAAAGGTCCAGTTTTTCTTTGACTGAAATTAGTATGTTTGTGCTCTCTGCTTTTGCCTGTAGTCTTGGGCGGGATGTCAGTTCATTGATATCTTTGCACATCTGTTTTCTAGCATTGCCACCACCTCCTCCTCCAGACTTCAGTCCTGCATTCAGCAGTGTGGTGAAGATTCTGAACTGTGATGTTATGATGCACATCCTGCGGACTCTTCTGCAGAGAGCAGTAGAGCTGGAGACACACCTGTGGACTGAGGCTATGATCCAAATGGTATGGTTAGCCTTGGTCGTCTTCTGATGGTCATTCCTGTATTGACTGCATATGATAAGATCAAAATGTGTGAAGATACACTTTGAATTTGAATTATTTTGTCCCCAAACTTGTTTTTATAAATCTTACTGACAAAGAAAAAGATTTTAATTATCTAATTACCAATCTCTGTTGTAAAATAGAAACATGATACACAATAGTATTCAAATTTTCTATTTTGCTGTCCTTCCTGCGTTGCCTCATCACTGAAGCTGTTTCAATATGTAATTCTCCTTACCTCATATTTTTCTTGAAATGTCACAATTAAGTAACTCTTTGATAAGTAGACTTCCTTCATTTTTTGAGCTGCACTTACATAAAAGTCTTTGGGGCCTCAGTCGTAAAATAATACAATTTTTGTAAGTATTTAAACATTTAATTTTACTGCAGTGACATTAGTCTTTTAAGACATTGTTGAAATGTTTTTGGGGTGGTTTTTTGTTTATTTTTGGAGGGTTGTTATTTTAATATTTATAGAATTAGGACCTGAAATTAGGCTACTTGAATTCATCAGTTTTGTTAGAGTGTGTTGATTATTTAATTGCCTTGCCTATCCTGCTAATCTTTGGATTATGGAATTGGCCAAATACGAATTTATATCAGCAAAGTGACAAGATTTTTCACATTGCTAATATAAAGCATTTGCAAGTTGATTAATTTTAGTGCAAATAATATGCAGTAAGTTTATATTGTGCTTTTTTATTTCACTTTCCATGTACGATCTCTGCACTCTTTATGTGTTTTATCGTTAATATAATAAACATATACTGCAGAACTGTATTAAACATCCTTATTTTATGTTCCTTATCTTAAACATCCAGTGAGAATCATTATTTTTCACTTTTTTTCAGGTGCTTCATCTGCTTTCTCTAGGGTTACTAGAAGAGAAGCAGCAGTTACAGAAGTGTCCCGAAGAAGAAGTAACCTTTGATTTTTATCACAAAGCGACACGTATGTTTCCTTTTCTTTAAAAGTACAGACTGAACTAGGCTAACTTGATTTTGTAAGGACTAAGATAAACTGGAAGAAATTGTTCTGTGATTTTAGTCAGAAAGGTTTTACTTTTTGTTATATAATTAAAACCTGATAATTTAATTTTTTTTTCAATAATTAAGAAACCAGGTTTGGACTAGCTTCCTTTATTCCCAGTTTCCAGGTATGTTGAAGGGGATATGTGCTTCTCTTCCTGGGAAAGAAATGACAAGTGGTACTAGTGTTACATAACTGAAAATGGTTTTTCCTTCACAAGAACAGCATCGAAATGAAAATGAAGAACTCTTTGAAAAATCGCAGTGGATTTTTGTGAACTGCATGCATATTTGGTTCTCCTGAGCTGTACAATTACTGATTTATCTGCAAGTTAGTCTTATTCCATGGTAGTGAAAATAAAAACAAAACTTAGTAGCTGTGGCATGCACTTTATTCTTTTTTGAATCTCTATTGAGCATTTCCTAGTATTTCATTCAGGACTATCATGTGGGAGCTGGAATCTGCATTTTCTAAATAATGTTCCATCTTATGTAGAGTTTCTGCTTCGCTGTGTAAGAATAAACAAAAAAATTCCATTATCAAGCTAAACATTACTGCCACTTGTGAGATGCAACAGAGAGAAGAATTGTAAAATCATAGAATCATAAGATTATTCATGTTGGAAAAGACCTCTAAGATCATTAAGTCCAAATGTTAATTCAGCACTGCCAAGTGCACCACTAAACCATGTTCCTAAACATCACATTGATATGCCTTACAAATACCTTCTACAAGAATAAATATAGAAAACTACTGAAGTTGCTTTATTTAGTTTTAAAAAAAAGTGTTTGAAAAGCACTCCCAATGCACTTTATTTTTTAATTTTCTTCTTACTGTTCAGGAAGGAGTATCATCATCACACGGAAAGTATTTCCATTTAAGAAGCTTCATGTCACCTACAGTAATACCTTAAAAGTAATAATTGTAATGGCAGTGCTAGAGAATGCTTTGCTACCATTAGTTTTGCATAACCAGAAAAACCAAAGCCCCAGTTACACCTAAGGGATTCAAAAATAACCAGTATTTTTGTAAAAACGCTCTTGTTGAGAAGTGATTTATTAAAAGAAAGTTCTTTTTGCAATGTATTTCTCTCCCTACTAAAAATGTATAATTAATTCCATATAGAAAATGCTGCAAAAGAAATGTCATTGAAGAGAATGGTTTTAATTTTAAAGCATTCTTGTGTTAGAGAAAGGCCTAGAATGCTATGAACTCCCACTAAGTTGTGATGAAGGAAATAATTACTGTAATAACAATAGCTTTTGTGATTAGAAATAAACATGTACACACTAAGCTATTGGCAAACATAGGTAAACTCTAAAGAGCTTTATGACTTCCGTCTGAAGTGAAATGCAATTCTTTTTAAAGCAGACATTATTAAGCAAAAATTTTCTAAAGCAGAAATAATTGATCTACAAAGGGATAAATTATATACAACTGAAAGAAACAAATGAAGTTATACCAGAAATGTAACTAGAGAGTTTGTGTTCATGTGTGTGTTATATAATTAGCAATATTTTAAGGCGTGTCCCTGGCTGTAAATACATTAAAATGTTAGGGTTTTTTTTTTCACTGAAGGCCCTTTTCTGTTTTTCACTTTGTAAAGGAATGGGAAGCTCAGCTATGAATGCTGTGAATGTGTTAATGCTTCTGGAAAAATTGAAGAGAGTTCCCCAGTTAGAGGCACAGAAGGACACAGTCAATTGGATACTGCAGGTACATAAAGGAGAGACAAGTATGATTTGATTCCAGTAATGTAGAAAGCTTTTACAAAAGATGTTCTCATTCCTACCTGTAATCCAGTGTTTACATCTGCAGTGATTTCCTGAGAATTTTAATCTTTTGCAGCATTATACTTGCTATTGGTACTCTCAAATATTAGGTCAATTATTGCGTCGATAACTCATTCCAGTAATGAGATTTTTATGTATATTCCTCACATTTCTGTTGCAAAATAACAGCAAATGATGACTAAAGATTTATGCAGAAAGCATTTTGGAGACTGCTTGTATTAGGACTTGAGTCATAAAGATCTGACTATTGGCCATATTCTATCTTTGACTTGTGGAATTTTTATGTTCCACACCCTGCCATTATCTAGTAAGAGATGAGAGAAACTTCTAGGTCTGTGATACCTTCTTCAGGCCAGGAGGATGCTGCCTCTGCTTAGGAGCTGAGTCCTGCTGTCCTATTTTGACCTTTCTGGTTTAGGTGACTTCTTGGTTTATGTGGCAGACATAGAAGGCAGTGGTCTTGGAAAAGAGAGCAATAATAGGATTAAAAGCTATCTTCAGCTACTAAAATTGAACTGTCCTGGTACATTACATAGGTAGGTTTGAAAGATTTTTAGAGAATTAATTTTTCTGAAGTTCTAAGGCAAAACATAAAAATGTACTTTTGAAAGTATATAGTAACTTTTTATTGATAACTATAGTAAACATAGAATACTTAATATTATCAAAACCTGACTGCTTACTGAGTGTAGCTGGAGAAAGCAGTAAATGAAAATTGAAGGTCCAATTTTACTCAATTTGGCATAGGGAGAGCTTTCTGTTCCAGATGTATAGATTTTTTGCATGACTTTACTGTTTGCATGGGATGATCTATATCTCATCTACTTGAAATAAGCTAGAGGTGCCTGTCCATTGTTCTGATGTACAGATGCTTTGGCTGCTTAGCGGTGTTAGTGCTCGAAGACTGAAAAATCTGTAGGAATTTTACTTCTCTTTGTACTCAGCAGTGTTTGTCAGGTGTAGGATACAGACACAGCAATATTCTGGGAGTGCACATACAGTTTTAGGTGTTTTTGTTATTTAGGAGTATTAATCCATTTGAAAATAAAACTAAGCTAGATACCAAGAGTTTTAATCCTGTCTGTCATAGAATGGATTGGATTGGAAGGGACCTTAAAAATCATCTGGCTCCAGGCCCCTGCCGTGGGTAAGGACACCTTCCAATAGACCAGATTGCCTACAGCCCCATCCAGCCTGGCCTTGAACACTTCCAGCATCCACAAATTCTCTGGGCAGCCTATTTCGGTGTCTATATATTGTAATATTGGAAAGGTGTTAGTCTATATTGTTATTAGAGCTAAGTCGTATTTTATTTTTAACATCAAAGTCTCTATTTTTAGATGTTTGACATGGTGAAGAGATTGAGAGAAAAAACTAGTTTGACAACAGTAGGAGCTACATCAGGCTCAGAAACTACAAAAGGTGATGAGGTAATAATAAAAAAAGTTCAGTGGAAGCCTTGTATTTAATGTTTTGAATGGCTATTTTCATTAATGTGTTTAAATTTATTGCTTCCTAAAATGGTGGTTTTTCAAAACTAATTTCTGAAATCTTTTCTACAACTAGGATTTAGGTTCCAAGAATAGTATTTTTAGTAAGTGAAATTTGTGCTAAACGTGTTTAATGGAATTATCAGCAGCTAATGTGAGTTTTGGTTGTACTTCCAAGTTAAGTAAAGCAGCTGAGGGGGCTGAAGGAAGTAATTTATGTTCAATTTTCCATTTCTTGTCTTAGTGATTTGACCACCTTTTCTATTACACTGTCATTGTACAGTAATTAGAAAAACAAATGCGCTTTAAATGATATCTTGTCATTTATATTATCTATAAAGAGGTTAATCTGCTTTGCCCTGATTTTATAAAGATATGAGCCCTAAGTAATTATTCTGATTCTCAGTCTCTTTGCCCTTCCCTCAAAATAATGTCTGCATCTGGTGACACAATGAAAATGGAGATTTCAGAGATGTCTTCAGTCCCATGGAGTGGTTGTGTTTTCAATTGGCATTTAAATAGAAAAGAAAAATCTAATTAGCCGGTATGCAAAGACAGATCAGTTTGCTCTTACACATTTTGTTTGGCAACAGCTTGCTGCCAAACAATGTCTTGGCTGTTCTAAACTTACCACACAGCATATGCCGTGTTTCTTTTTTGAGGTAGGTGTCATATGATATCTAGTATCAAACAAAATGCAGAAGTCAGTAAGAAATTAGTCTCTTACAGTTCTACTTGTGGAGCAGTTTCTTGTTTGATTTTCTCAAGAAGTGATGGTACTGTGAATGAAGGATATGTATATAATGTTGTATTTGTCCCTTAAGTAATTGAGTAGGAAGAGTTAGGTTCTGTATGTTTAAATAAATTCTACCTGTGTTTTTTGACTTCTGCATTTCTAAAGCATAGAAATACTTTGTTTATGGTTTTTGAAAACTTGATGCAAAAGTGAATATTGGAAGCAGAAGTTTTCCAGTGTAACATAAAGAATAATGAAAATGCAATACACAGATGCATAAAAAGCTGACACATTTGTTGTGTCATGGATAGGCAGTTAAAGATAAAATTTTCTTCAATTACTGTAAGGGAGATACTGAATACTCAATAGAGGTTTCGGTTATAACAGAAAAACGGAACACAGGAGAAAGCTTTGACCTTCAACTCACTAAAATTTTTTAAGAGCAGACAAGTACCTAATTAAAATGACTTGGGTATTATTGATATTTTCTTTGGGCTAGGGATTGTACTAGTGATGTTCTGTACACCACAAAAGTCCAGTCTAGTGAACGTTTATCTATTAACATTATCATTAACATAAATCTAGTGAACATTTTAAGATTTGAGTTTTATTTATTTTAGATAGCAGTTAACTTTTTTCCCTCATTAAGGTGTTTGTCAGTTAGAGAATTTGATGTCAGTGGTTAGAATGCCTATAACTGGGGAAAGAGTTTTTTCATTTTTTGATGTTTGCAGTTGCCCTGTGATTTCTTTATTCTCTTATTGTAAGACCCAGAGCACTCAGGATAAAGAGAAAGCTGAGCGGAAGAGAAAGGCAGAGGCAGCAAGGTTGCACCGTCAGAAGATTATGGCCCAGATGTCTGCCCTACAGAGGAATTTCATTGAAACCCACAAGCTCCTCTATGAAAACACACTGGAGGCCCAGGGCAAAGAAGATGATATTATGGAAGAAGACAGGTAAGAAAAAATGGGCATCCAGAGTTCTGGTGGGAAGAGTACATTACTTGCTACATGAGTTCGTTATGCTACATAAAGTACATAAGTAGGTTTAAGGGATAGATTGTGTCATTCCAGTCAGCAAACTTGTGTCTCTATTTCCTTTTAGAATCTTCTGTTAGAGAATTCTATGTCATATAGCACATGTGTGCTGATGTAAAAACAGTGGATCACTTTATAGAGCAGCATAAAATAAACTATAAAAAAAAATCTGTTCAGATGATGGATTCTTACATTGCATAACATTTAAATAAATGTCATTAGAAAGCTGTTGAGTTGACAGCACTAATTTTGGAGGTGACTGTCTACCTTATATGAAAATTTAGGTATTTTATTTGGAAAGAGTCTGAAAGCCAATGTGCCTTAAATTTAGGTTGCAATGAAGAAAATATTATTCTTGTAGCTCAGATCACTGGAGATTTCTTTGTTAGGTTTTGGCATCTTGCTTCATACTGAAGATGTTCAGTTTATATTGGGTATAATCTTGTTGGTATGCATTGCTCCTGTTCTAGAGATACTTAAATATATTACACCTAATCCAGCTCACAATTTTTGTGTAATTGGGGCTGTACAAGGCTAATCTGGAAAATGGAGCTACCTACTGGAAGAAAAGTACAGATTACTTCCTTATGCTTTGGTCTTTAATAAATTGTGTTCTAGAAATCATTGTTGAACTCTGAAATAGAGAATATTTAGAAAATATGTGGAAGCTTACTGTGTCATGAAGCATTGAATTAAGGTAGTAGCATTCATTTGTTAAAGAATGGGAAGCAATTTTAATGTTCAAAATATGTTTAATCTGCAATGAATACAGTTTCTTGAATTTCCTGCTGTCTTATTGTGTTATTCTGTGTTAGCTGGCTTCTTCCTTCTATTTTTCAAGAATACTGCATTGTAATGAGGATTGAGGAGTCTTTTCATTGTTTGGTCATCCTTTGGTTTTGTAAAGCAGTTTGATATAAATCCAGAAATATTAGCAGTATATGACTTTGTTAGATGTCCGGAAGAATTCAGTTTGTTTATAGAAAAAGCCAGCTGGTTGTTTTTCATCTGTCACTTCTGATCTTACAGCTTATCTTCAGCAATTGATTACTCCAGAATTGCTTTGGGTCCCAAAAGAGGTCCATCTATTGCTGAGAAGGAAGTTTTGACCTGTATTCTTTGTCAGGAGGAGCAAGAAGTAAAGTTGGAAAGTGCTGCCATGGTATTATCTGCCTGTGTCCAGAAGTCAACTGCCTTAACTCAGAATAGGAGCAGAATTCTTGAACTCTCAGGGGGTATGTGATTTTTCTTCTCTTAGACTACAAGCAGTTCTGGAGCTTAAACTATCAGAACCAACTAAACTCTTTTGTTTGGTCAGATTAGTAAATGGCTCATCGTATTTCAGAAAAAAAGTTGAAATTTTTAAAATTGTTCTGAAATCCATGCTTTAAAACTTAAATGAGAAGTATATGAAGATTTAGATTTGTTGGTGGGGGAAATCAGAAAATTCTTTTATCTCACAAGACATGCAGATTTAGTAGGAGTGATTGCTTTGGAGAAAAACCCAAGACTGTTCACCATTCCTGTTTATTCAAGTACAGCTGCAAACTTTCCCAATATGGAGGAAATAAATGAACGATATCGGAGGCCAATATGGCAAAAGGGTGAGGGTGTTTGGTTTGGTTTTTTTTTTCTCCCTTATATATCCAGGAAATAATAAAAACAGCAATATAAAAAAAATAAAGTCTAAGCAAGGATCACATATCATCTGATGAATGAAGAAAAAATTGAATACAAGAAAGTTACCCAATCCCAAGAGTTACATTTGTGTAATAGTGTATTGGTAGCATGGAGCACAAAGGTCATCAGAATTTATTTTGTAAGTTGCAGTTGACCAAACATGGTGGAAATTTTGGTCTGTTACTTAAGGGAAAGAAGAAAATAAATTCAAGGATAAGGGAAAACTTAAGTACTCACTGATATTTTTGTTCTCTTGTTGAAAAAGAAAATGAGCAGTATTTCAAGATAGATACTGTTACAGTTTGTAGTTTAAATTCCTTCTTATTTTCAAATGGAGGGAGCAGTTCTGTGGTTTGTGGTCAGCTCATAGAGCAAAACGTACACTATGTCCTTTTTTTTATTGATACTACTGTGTAGAAAATAGCTTTAAATTGTGTTTGTGCAGTTCATTATTCCTGCTTTAGTTTAGAAGTAAACTAAATTCTGTTACCAGACAGAATTCTAAAGCAAAGGAAAGTTTATAATTTTTTCGTATTTCTCCAGGCTATTACTGTATTTTCTATCCTGCTTACAGACCTTTACGAAGTTGTTTCACTAATAAGATGTTTTGTGTTTTCTCCTCTGGATCATTAATGAGTATTGAATTGTCCAAGGCCCAGGATGAACTCCTGCGGAATCCTGCTTATTCCTTTTTTTTTTTTAAAATCAGCAAACTACTGGTAATGGCATTTTTGAGGCAGTTGTGTAGAATTTTTATCTAGGTCATACACTAATTGCATCTTTTTTTTCCTTTTTTCTGTGGTAGCCTGAAGTACAGGTTAAATCCTATGCTCTTGTAGTCAGATACACTTGTAAATTTTCTGCAGTGACATGTTGGGCTATTGAAATAATTGAAAAAAGAAGGGAATGGAGTTCCTTTTTCTAAAGCTGTTTCTGGACTTTATTTATAGCACTTATAGCCTGCTACATGGTCCTCTGCTGCTCATCAGTTACAAGGAACCCTGCAACAACTTTTTTCTTTCAATATCTAACTAAATGGGAAAATGCTTGTTCCTACAGCAGAAGTGCAGATAGTGGCAATTTAGTATTATACCAAGGTTTATTTTTTTTATTTCAGTCTCCATTTGACTTAGGGCAGCTTCAGCTGCTGTCAAACAGAATAATTTTCAGTGAAATTTAGGTTCTAGAGGTTTTTTTCTTTCATTTTGTCAGATTCAAGTGTACTTGTTCAAAATCATAAACAGTCCACCGGATGAGGCTTGAAGGACTGCTGTTGTTCAGTATTGTGTAGATATCTTTAAGGCGAAAGTGGGATCTCACTGTGGATGCACATGCAGCGCAAGGACAGCAGTACATTGTCATAATGTTTCTGTTGTTTAGAATTGTGCAACGCTAGTAAAGGACAGACTTGATTTTGCTACTCAGCAATGCTTTTTGTATCAGTGGTTTGAAAATACGTGGGATTAGTTGGACAAATGACTCATCTGACTTGTCCTTAGTATTTTCATTTTAAAATAAAATGACAATAAAATCTTCAGCAATAGTGAATCCAACCACATATCTGTTCCAGTACAGAAGCACCCTTTTTGCTTTTTAACCAATTTGCTTTTGAATTTTGTCATCTTTTTCTTTAGAATTAGTGGAAAAGCTTCAGTAGTTCAAATGGGTTCTGTCTTGTCAATACTCTGCTGGATGATTGGTGTGGCAAAGTTAGCCCAATGGAGTTTTAATCTGACTGTGCGAACTGTTGGAAAAGAAGATCTGAAGGTTCATACTGTGTGTATATTGTTCATTTATGTTCATAGTGATGGGAAGTTGCTGTTCGTTCAATAATTTTCCTGCTATGTGTTTCTAGATATGCTAGACCCTCTCTTCATGCACCCTGACTTACCGTGTGGAACCCACACAGGGAGCTGTGGTCATGTGATGCATGCAGCCTGCTGGCAGAAGTAAGGATGTGTCTTTGCTGCTTTTTAATAGTTTTTAATTAATCTATTTTTCAAATCATCTAAGAGTACACTGAAAACACTGTGCAGTAAGTGTATATTTAATTAAGGGATCAAAATTATTGGTACTCATCTAAAAATGAGATATGGCACAGGGGATGTTTTGACTTTATGAAGATGATAATCATTAAAAGTTTTTAGGGCCTTCTATGACCCCAGAGAATAATCTTTAAGGCATTACTAATTTATGCAGATATAAACAATGCAGTAAAACTGGTCAAGCATAAGAAACCATATTGAATATGTTTACTTTTAGCAGTCCAGTGAGAACCAGTAGGAATCTTCCAGGTGAGCGTTCAATGGCAAAAGTACTTTGAAAGTCTGCCACCAGGTCATTACTTAAAGGGTGAAGTTTGTTTATTCCAGGGAGACTTTAGAAGAGATTCTTGCATTTATAATAGGAGAGGTTGAATCTCTCTCTCAGTATTTGTTCGTGACCCCTCCCATATCAGTGAAGAAGCATTGAATAAAAATGTAAGGGGGAAGAATTGATACAGTTGCTATAAACTTTACTAGATTTCTATTGTCTGGGTGACCCACAATTTAGACCAAGTGTTTTGGATTTGAATGCAACCTGAATATTGAAAGACCAAGTTTCCTAGCTTGCAGTATACAATCATCCTACGTTTCACTCCGCCTAGGTCTGGCAAGTCTGAACAATGTAAACAGTGTTAAATAACAGTAGAAATAACCCCACTGAAGTATTATCAACAGATAGAGTTGGATCATGCAATTACAAGCTACTCTTTATATGGTATTTGTTATAAACAATCTGTTGAGGTTTGTTTTTTGTATTTATGCCGTTTTACTTTACAAAATCTTATTAAACTTCTAGTGCTTATCATTCACTTTTCTATATGTATGTAGATATTTTCTTTTTTACAATAAAACATCAGTACAGAATAAATAGGTGCACACACTTGAAATGATACACAAGTATGTTCCTTGAGTATAATACATCTGCTCTTGGCAGATCCATCTACGTCTGCGTAGATCTAAGTAGTGCAACATTGGAGCTCAGTTCCCTTGCTCTTTTTAAGAAAAGATGACTTGCTGTATGGGTTAATGGGATTAAAATGGACAACAGGCTCTTCTCATATGGGATGGCACAGAAGGTTTGAGTATAGTCTTTTATTTATTACGTAACAGACATTCTAACTTACTAATACTCCTCTGAACAATGCCTGCCATACCTTTCTATGTGCAGCCTAAAAATACTGCAAACCCTCTAAAACAGAACAACTTCAAATTGGTGGAATTTCTTTGTAGTTGCCATGTATGAGGAAGAGGAGTTGCTTGCAAAAACATAGTTGTGTGAATGTGGGGAATATAAATGTATGTTTTTTTGTTTGTAACAGAATGCTTTCCTAAATATTCTGTATCCATTAGGACTTTGGCAGATGCCCCTGCATACACACTTTCTCTTATCACATAAATGTGATTTTATTTTATTTCATTAAGATATATGATTTAAAGGAAAAAAATCTAGTTATTATGGTGGTATGGAATTTAGGTAATTTCATATGTGTCTAAGATCCTACATGCTCAGTCTGAACACTAGGACTGAATTTGTATCCAGAGAAGAAGATTTAAATGTTCCATCTTTTTGTTCCTATAAATGCCACTGAGACATTAATGAAATTTGAAGCCTTACTGCATCCACTGAGGGGGCAAAAATTATAATGAAACTTACAAAAGGATCATAGTTTTTTCATACTTCCTTTTCAGTTTAAAGTAGTTGAAGTGTGATAGTCTAATACATATTATTCTCTCTTCCTGTTGAAAGAAGTCTATGGTTCCATTATCTAGCCATGAGGCTTGGTAATTGCAATGAATAGCTGATGAATCATTCGTGAAATTTTACCAGTAGTTTTTCCTAAAATTAAATAACAATATGTTCAATACCTGTTTCAAATCTGCTATGAGTTGGATATGATTTGTAGATGAAATGTTTCATTATGTTGAAGATAAGAAGGAAGAGTAGAAGATGTAAGGACTGCTTGTATGCAAAATCTCAATGAAATTTATAAGGATATTACAAGCAAGGAAAACTTGGCATCATTTTTTCATCAGTGATATATGCCATGCATTTTTGCATGAGTTAATGTATGTGCTCACAGGTTTTATTATTTTTACATCCAGTGATTTAAAAGAGTTATAAATCAAAGGAAAAGACTTGTTTGATTGTTTGGATAAGTGTTTGCTGTATAATTATGCTTTGAACCGTTGCGTTCCTATTGCATTTGAGCCATTCCACTTTCTAGTAATTTCCTTTTTGATGTTATAGGTACTTTGAAGCAATGCAGCTCAACTTTCGGCAACGTCTGCATGTTGAACAGATATTTGACCTGGAGAATGGAGAGTATCTTTGTCCACTTTGCAAATCTCTTTGCAATACTGTGATTCCTATTGTTCCATTGCAGGCTCAAAAAGTAAACAGGTGAAATACCAGATTGCATAATCTCTAATTAAAAAGAAAAAAAGGGAAAAAATACTTTGGGACTGGTCAGTTTCTCAGATTTTTGGAAGGAAAACTTGGTTTGAGCTTCCTCATCTGTATACAATACTGCATATCTCCCTATTGATTATTTAGCTAAAAATACTTCTTTTGGCAGTAAATTTTTAGTTTTTACAAAGCATTTTTGGGTTGGCTGTTCCTTGGAGCACAACTCAAATGAGGAAGTACCTAAACGTAGTATTTAGCCTTAATTTTGTGTGGTTTGCTCAAAATTTCTGAAGCCAGTAAAACTGAGCAAATGCTGAGTAAATGTGTTTGGATCTAATTGTGTCCTCTGTTTTCAAAGTTTAGGTGGTTCTTTGAGTGTTAAAGTAAAACCTGCTTTCTGTTTTTGTTTTCAGCGAGGATGCAGAAGCAGTTGCTCAAATCCTGTCTCTAGCTAGGTGGCTGGAGATTGTCACAGTCAGGATATCAGGCTACAGTGTGAAAAATACTAAAGGTTTGCTATCTTATTTTTTAAGCTATTCTGTGGAATATATGTCAGTACATGTTTTAACTAGTACCAACAGAAAACTTCAAATAAAGAATACATTTTGCTGTCAGTCAAGACAGTAACAAAGCTGCGGATAAGGTTATTGCCCATTCTGAGCTAATGTCTTGATTTCAGTGACCTCACCAATTTTCTGGCATCTCCTAAATTATTTTCATCTTTGCTGTAGAAAAAAAATTATGTGTACTTGGAGACAATGTCAACAGACTAATGATCATGGTTAATTAGACTTTTGTATTGACTGTGAGGCAGTAAAAAAGAGAAAAACTAAATAAAAAAGGACAAAATGAAAGTAGGTATGAGTGTTGAGGAATAAAGGCACAGAGAATCAACTATTATTTTGGGGAATAGAGGCAAATGTTACCTAAAGGAGGAATCATTGAATGTAGTCTGGCTGGTGAGGTGTGTGTTTACAATAAAAAGACTCCTTTTTGTTACACTGTTGTAAAAAGTGTAACAGCTTCTTTGGCTTTTAATGTGGACATGTTCATCTTTTTCTTTTTTTTTTCTTTTAATGGAAGAAGAGAAACAAAATCTTCCAGCTTTCACCAACAAGGGAACGGGGAACTCAGCTTTGGAATTCCATTCTATCCTTAGTTTTGGAGTTCAGTCCTCGTAAGTGTTACTGCAAGTGTTCTCTGCACTAGATTAAATTTCCCTTCAATATCCTAGGTATACTTCAGACTTTGTATTGAAGGAAAGACATGTGATTTGTTTTGTCTGACTAGGGGCTTACTTCTCTTTTCCATAAGCATTCAGTGAACATTGGATCTGTGAGGAGCTAGGTGGACCTCTTGGTCAAATCCGGTCTGGTACTTCTTATGTTCTTGGTACAAAGCTAGAAGTCTGGAGTCTTCTAATCTACAGTTCCAGTGATTTCGGTTATTTGCTGTATCTTTAGGCAAGTTATTTATTGTCTGTCTGCCTTAATTTTCCTGCTACATTTCTGAAGCATAGATTTCAGGTGAGTTTGGATGCCAAAATGGAATATGGATCACTTAGCAGAATAGGGCTGTGTTGTCTGTTTCTATACAGTGCCCACTACAACAGAATGAATGGGTAGATACTTTTCAAGTGATCTCAGCTGTCCGTTATTTCTTTTTAGATCATACTCTACCTACTCTGCTTCTGCTACTTCTGACTGACATCATAGTTATGCAGAGTACCCATATGTATATTTTATTTGTTAAAAAAAAAGATTTTCTGTTGTCAAAAAGTTGAATCAATTTTTTTCTTGGTAACTGATCTTCATGGTAAAGATTCTGTAGTTCTAACTTAAACAGTGTGGTGTTAACTTAAACAGTGTGGTGTTTAAGTGTGAACCTGGTTAAACCCCCGCCTGTGGTACAATTTTTTTGTCCATAGAGATATGGAGAATTAATACAAATGGCATATATTTCTATTACAGAGTTCTGTATGTGACTTCAAAAAAACCCCACAAGCCATTAAAACTGCTAAACACTTTTCTACATCTAACCGCATTTATATAAACCAGCCTAATGTTGTTTGAAAAGAGCTTAAATGCTAAAAAATATGTTTAAAAACACACTTAAAATGTCTTCAATTTTTAGCACCTTATTATTTTCACTTCAGGACTTAAAATTACAGTTTCTAACAATGTTTATTTTCATTGTATTTTACTTTGAAATGTTTGCATTTTTCTAATGTTAATTATAATGCAATATACAGAAATAATCTGTTCCCAACCTGGCAGCTCTTAATCCCTGAATTTGTGGAGCCTTTTATGTCAAGGTGCTTGTCTACTACTAAAACTAGGGGGTTTTTTCACCTCTGGACAAGGGGTCTTTGTATGCAATATTTCTTTCACAAATAACTCTCCTGGTTTGGACTTAGACTTTGTTAGTTATTGATTAACCAGTAACTAATAAACACTCTTAAAAATTGAGACTGAAATTTTCTCGTATTGGTTTTGCAGAACCAAGTACTCAAGCAGTATCAAGGAGATGCTTATTCTCTTTGCCACCACCATTTATAGAGTTGGGCTAAAAGTTGCTCCAAATGAAGCTGATTCCCGGATTCCTATGATGACCTGGAGCACATGTGCTTTTACCATCCAATGTATAGGTAAAGCAGGATTTCAGCTTATTCCTTCCCATGAATTGAAAATGTTACATTTGCTTGGTTGTTTAATTTTATATAATATGATTGTGTAATAATAGGTCAACATGACTATGAGCCATATGTAATAATACAGCGAAGTAAATGATATGTAATTGTATATATAATAATAGAATTAGCATCTATAAACTAATATAAATAATAGTATGTTTTTGTTAGATAGTAGCTGGTGAAATAAGGTATGAAATGTCGACATTGAGTTTGAGACAGCAGTTAGACATATTTTCTTTACTATTCCTTCAGATCCAGTGCATTCAGGGAGGAAAGCTGAATTGTATTTCAACTTGGGAATTTTGTTTTCAAAATTTTTCTGTTAAACTGCAGTCAAATGCAGGAGTGCAAATGTTGCCAGGCTGCCCTGGGAGGTTGTGGCTGCCCCAACCCTGCCAGTGTTCAAGGCCAGGTTGGATGAGGCCTTGAGCAACTTGATCTAGTGGGGGATGTCCCTGCCCATGGCAGGGAGTGGGAATTAGATCATCTTTAGGGGCTACTTCACTCCCTTAACATTCTATGATTCTATGATGAATATGAGGGTAAAATGGCCGTATAGTGTCTCTGTAAATGTAACTTGAGGGTTTTCAGCATTGCATAAGGTAACTGAGAATAAATCTAAACCCATAGAATGAATGTTATAATTCATGTGAAACAGTGTTCCTTCAAATCCTTAGTTAGCAAGGTCTGAAAACTGAAAATTTTTGAAAAGCTGACTGGAATAATTTATCTGGGAAATGTTCAGTGCCATTTTATACAGATGTTATTTTTAAAGAGAATTCTCTTATTAGAATGAAGTTTAGCTTAAAAAACAAATGTATATACTAAGAATAAATTAATATTAGGTCGTGTAGAACAAAGCAACTAATCTTTTTCTGTGTTTAATTTTAAGAAAACCTCTTGGAAATAGAGGGCAAGCCTTTATTTGGATCTCTACAAAACAGGCAGGTATGGACAAGTAAGATATGCGATATATGTTAAACAAAAAAGTTTATTTATAATATACATGCATATGTAAACCTCTTGAAACTGCTAAGATCAAGATCATTATTTATTGAGGGATAGCTCTCAATATTTGGATCCATAGCATAAAAAACACTTTGAAAGAGTAATATGTCTGTTTATATGCGGATGTTAATATTAATTTATAAATGTGTTGTATGTTTGTAGGAGTAGGTATATTTTTACAGTTCTATTCCACTCTTATATTTAACCTGTTTTCCTATTCAATCATTTTCTCTTGCGCTCTAGCACAGTGGCCTTAAAGCATTAGTGCAGTTTGCAGCTGCTCAGAGAACAACATCCCCACAGGTCCTGATTCAGAAACATCTGATTCGTCTTCTAGGAGGTACTGTATTCCTTTTATTTACTACCTTTGGTGTTGCAGGAGTTTCTATTCCAAAATGGCACACAGGTTAGTACAACATAGAAGCAAGGGTCAGAGTACTTGACAACAGTGCTCGCTTCAGTTTCTGTAATGTTGCCAGAAATCATGGGGTGTTGATTGAATTTATTCCAGATACCTGGGTCTGCAGGTATTCAGGTCTGGAATATTTACAGATGAGTAACAAACAATTTCTGGCAATGTTCAAAATTACTCAAATTCTCTTCGATAGTAGGTGAATAAAGCCAAAAATAGGTATTTCTCCTTAATTGTGAAAACTCATCTTCTCAGCGTGGTGAAGACTTCTGGGAGGTTTCATTGTGGCCTTCTAATGTCTTAAGAGGACTTACAAAAATGAGGGAGAGGGACTTTTTAGAGAGGTAGGTAGGGACAGGACAAAGGGGAATGGTTTCAAATTGAGAGTAGGTTTAGAAGTTAGACAGAAATTCTTTACTGTGGGGGTGGTGAGGCACTGTAACAGGCTGCTCAGAGAAGTTGTGGATGCCCCATCACTGGAGGTGTTACAGGCCAGACTGGATGGAGCTCTGAGCAACTGGGTCTAGTGAGTGGCATTCCTGCCCATAGCAGGGTGGTTGGAACTGGATGATCTCTCAGGTCCCTCCAATGCAAACCATTCCATAATTCTGTGATTTTCAGTACTTTCAAAAGGCTGCTTGAAGCCTAGCTTAAGATATTTTGGTCTCAGGGAGAGCTAATTTGAGGCATATAGCATGTGTTTCCTAATGATTCAGTTGGTATGATGGCCTTTGTGAATGCCACTCTTTGATTTGCTATATACTTGATAAGATGCTTAGGTGTGGTGCTTAGATTTTTATATTGGGCGAGGTTGTGAGGCATCTATTGTTGAGGTGCCTAAGGACCTTCACCCTTAACACTGGGTGGAGCTGGGGAAATAAATCAAAGATTTGTATCTCAGAATTTTGAAGATCTATTAATTAAAATGGTCAGCTATTTGGGCATGTGGAAATAGCTGAATATGCACAAATAAGTTGTAAGCAGTTTAAATAGACCCTTAGTTTAGAGATCTGCACTTTTTTTAAAATGAAAACACAGAAATTATAGAGGCTCTAAAATCAGATTCTGATATTACAATTCAATCCAACAGAAGAAAATATGTTTTTAATGTATAATTGATATCTTTATTTTGTAGTTCTCCTACCAAACTTTAAAGGGGAGGACACTCCATCACTCTTAGAAGTAGATATGTTCCACGTTTTGGTAAGCAGGTTCATTTTATTCTTCATACTAATACTTCTTTTTTGAGCATAAATTTTTGTGTACTTTTGTAAGTAGTCCTGCATTATCTGTTCACTTGCACGAGTCAAAGGATTATACATGAGCAACAATGAATTGATTCCATATGACTGCTATATATGTTGACTTTAGTTCTGCTAACTTTCAAGTCTTTGCTGTCTTGTTACTAAATTTCATGTTTGCAATCTCAATCTTTTTACCACTTCCATTGTTATGCACTCAGTTTCTTTCCCTCACTTTCTCTTTGTTTCAACCGGTGTCTCATACCTTCTGATTCTTTCCCATTCACTTTCATTACCTACTGTATTTTTATTAGCCTCTTTTTCTGTTCTTAATAGAAGTCTGTATTATAGTTTTTTCTGCTGTAAAAAAACCCCAAACAAGCACAAAGCCACACAACAAAAAAGCCAACACAACCAAACTCACCAAATAAAATTTGGTTTGCCCTGATTGCGTTTCTCTCTAATGCTTGGTCTGACTCCTCAGTTTTTCAGTGTGATTTGTCTTATATCAAAGAATTAAGCTTTTTAGGAGCTGGACCACCTGTCCTGGTATCTCTAAACTGGCAATAACCATAAAACTCTGATTCCTACATGCTGTGGTGCACAAATGGTTAATATTTTCCAGTGAGCTTTTGCTACACTTTGAATTAAAACTAGAAAGATAGATTAGCATACTCAGATTACAGAAATAAAATGTAAATGTAGTGTGAGAATATAATTGTTACCCTTGTAGCTATTACCAAATTTTTGTTACTTTAATATTTGCCTGTTCCTTTTTGCTGTAGGTGGGAGCTGTGTTATCCTTTCCATCTTTATACTGGGAAGATGCTGTAGACTTGCAACCTTCATCAGTTAGTTCAGCGTACAACCACCTCTACCTCTTCCATCTGACAACACTGGCACACATAATGCAAATTGTCATCTCTTCAGCAACAGGTGGATGTGTATTTTTGTTGTTTCTCTGGCATTTTTGCACAAATTTCAAGTTTCTTAAAAATAATGGATTGACACCACTATTATCTTCCAGGTATAAACTTCCTCATAATAAGTGACACTTAAGGTTAGGTAGTAATAATTGTTTTCTGGTAAAAATTAAATAGTGCTACATCAAATTCAGAGCATTTTATTGTATCACTTCTGTGTGCTTAGTGTAAGAAAACAAAATAGTTACTGATATATCAGTACATGCTCCAGTCAGCCGGGCATTTCTGAGGGGTAAATTTCCCTTCTTCACTGCTTGTGGGAGAATCAAAGCTCTGCCAAGTAGCATCACTGAGCTGTACAGTGACAGTCAGTATGGACCGGAGAAATGAAATTTTCTTTACCCTTCAACTTACTAAGTACTTGGATCCAAAATACAGAATTCTGTAAACTGAGCAGAGGCAATTTCACTGTTCTCTCTATTTCATGACATTGTTAAAAACTATCAGTAGCCTATAGGCTTCCCAGCTCCTTTTCTTTTTCTTCAGTATGATGTGAATTAAATAAAAAAAACTTAATTAAAAAGAAATTCTGTAGCTTAAGCTGTGTAGGACAACTTCAAAAGTTCAAGGGAAGAAAGCAGTTCTTTACGTGAGGATAAGCAATGAGGCAGTATTCCTGATTCTTCCTTACAGCATTCAGTCTTAGGAGAGCTTTTTTTAGGCAGAAAATAGCAAATAGAAAAGAATTAAGTAAATTAAAGTGGAAATTATTCTGTGATGCAATTGCATAAATAGAAAAAAGATTTTAATATTTGTATAAGAGAAGTGTGCCAGGGTGAAGTGCATTTACAGTGAATTCATCTTTTTATGTGCAGAATCCCCCACTGCTCACTCATCTGACAACAGTGAGGAGGCACAGTCTGCACAATCTTTCTGTAGAGAGGTTTGCCAGTACACCAGTGGGTAAGTAGCACTTCATTTGTAGCATTACATTTTCCTGGAAAGATAGCATTCCACAGGGACTGACCTGCATGACACAGAAGACAGGAAAAAAATTGCTCGTTCTATGTGGGGAGTTAGCACAGTGCCCTGTGCTTTCTTCTCAGGCTCCTGAACACTGAAACTGGTGAAAGGAATGCTTTTAGTTAAAATGGCTGCTTTTTGTGGACAGCAGAGTAAATTATTGATCTGAGAATGAAAAAATACCTGTATCAATTTTGGAGATAAATACGACCAACTAGAGTATTTTTTTCTTTGATTTCATTATTTTGGTTTAGATCTGTTGTGTTATAAATGGAATCCAACAAGAAGAAAATGATCCTACTGCAAAAGGGGGATAAAGTGTAAAGCTGAATATTTTTGCTTATTTGAGTGTTAGTGCCCATCTTGCAGACTTTTCTGATAGGTACAGCTTCAGACTCTTTACTACTTCAGTATTGGTGTGAAATGAAATACAAAACATGCATGTACCCTCTCTGAACCCTGCTTTGATTTATCTTCATCAAGGCTAATTGCAAAGATAGGTTTCTCAATGACTGACAATGACTGATACTTTTCTAAATTTTTAAGTCTAAATGTTTTAATATTTAACATTTGATATTTAATATCCAGGAGGATTTTTTTCTGAGGCGTGAGCTTAGAATCATGGGTGCTGTGCATTTTGGACAATTATACCAAGATGCCTGGATACAAAATTAAATGCCAAAGTTTAGGCAACCCAGCTCTGATAGTCTTAACGTTTGAGTTTCTGTGTATTCATTTTCATATAACTCTGACTTATATGTGCTTCAGCAGCAGTCTGCATAATAAATTTGCAATGGTCTCGGATGTTATAATGCAGCATTACAGGTTGTTCCTCATTAGGTCCTGGTCAATATTTGTGTGAATTTCTTGTTCACATGAATGTGAATTTTGTTTAAAATTTTTAGAAAACAATGACACTCGAAGTAAAATTTACTCTGAAATCTAAACCAATTTTGCACAAACTACAAGAATAATTACTGGGATCAGTATCACTCCAGTATTTTTTGACAAAAATGGGATTAGTATAGCTTTACTTTAAACAAGCTGAGTGTTAGTGTTGTTACTTCCGTAACAAAGTATGAAATATTAATCTTTTTATTCAATTGATTTTATTGTTTCTGAAGAGTACTTATGCTGGGGAAAGAGGTTTTTTTCTCTTATTAACTTCATTCAAAACACCAGCTGAATCAAAAATTTTCACCATTTCAAAAATTTACTGGCTTTTGGTAATAAAAAGCAACCAGTTGAAGAATGAATTGCTCCGTGTGATGTGTTGCACAGTTTATATCAGATTATCTTTAGTAACTTTGAGCTGTGTGTGGGCTATGTATTTTTTATAATTCTGGTTAAAATATAAGTGTGGTACATAAGCTCAGTACTCATTCCTTAGGTAAAGGAGAAGTTGGAAGTTAAGTGCTGGTGGCTGTGTTTCACAGGATTTGGGGTTACATCAGTGCTGCTTCTGCAGAGCTATCATTCTACCAATGCTAGCCAAAATGTGAAATTGCTAGAAGGATTTGCACTGTGAACTACTGCAACTATTTCTCGTTTATATTTTACAGTTGCTTTAGTCAGGATATTCCAGGCTGGCTTGTATGGGATTGCGTTAAAAAAGGCATCATGCCTTACCTTCGTTGTGCTGCTTTATTTTTTCATTACTTGCTTGGAGTTTCTCCACCTGAGGAACTACTGCAAGGTAAACGTGAGAAAACAAATCTATGACCTTTTTCTCTTGAAAGAATTTTTAAATTTTCACAATAACTTAACAATAGTCAATACATTAAAGTAAGACTTGGAAAGTAAGGGACTTAATAATATGTATAGAAAGGGACAAGCATGAGAGGCTTAGTTGTCTAGGCTTTCCTTGCATAAAAAAGTGTTAGTTCTGGGTACTTCTGAGTGTGTGCAAATATGTGAATTATCAATGAGGTATTTATAGTGAGTACTGTTTATGAAGATTCAGTGATTTAAGGATAATTTCAGGAATTTAGATTACATCACCTAAGAAATTGCCTGGAGTATATTCTTTAAAAACCAACCTTTTTTTATAGTGCTAATGTTGGTAAATGCTAAAGATACAGGGATTGAGCAAAAGAAAGCCAAATAGATATAAAGCACTTTATAAAACTAAAGTCCCTTCCTTGAAGGTTTCTAATGCATTACAGATATTATCCCCGAAAATATTTTGTCTTCTGTCAAAATGCAGTGAAACACAGAATTATCAAATATTTGGAAAGAAGGACCAAAACCTCTATTAATAACTGAGACAAAATATAACATGTATAATATATAACAACAAAAATATAAAATTAATTTATATAAATGTGAACTAAGTTTGAATTTTATTAGGATATACAAGTCAAAATCTCTGCACTTCGGGATATGTTGTTATTGTTACCAGTAGTCTGGATCTTTGATTTTGTAGGGAGAAGTCTTTCTGGTGAAACGACATCATTTTCTGTAGCAGAGACAATAAATGACCACCCAGCAAGCTACTAAATTAGCCTAACTTTATGTAATCTGTTAGCACTGACTTGATTATAGCAAAATTTAATATCATTGAGGACTATCACAAGGATAGTGAAAAACTAAAGTGCAAGTACAGAAATCTACTGCACTAAGATATGTTACATATTATGCAGTAATAAGGAAGGAATTCTGTTATTATAGTAACTTATGCATTAAAAAATACTTGATAATATATATCAAATTTGTTTAAGCAGATCCTCAGCTAATCCAAATTATCATAGCTCTGATTAAATTGGTGGAATAATATTCAATTGTACTCTGTAGGAGCTATACTACATATCATATGGAGGATATGTAGTATTCAGTAGAAAGGGAGTGGCAGATTTCTAGTTTTGAGTGAATTATTCAGCAGTACTGAAACACTTCAACAAGTGTTCACATTGATTTTTTTTTTTCCCCCCAGTTTCTGAAGAAGGGCAATTCAAGGCACTTTGTAGTTACCTCTCTCTACCTACAAATTTGTTCCTGCTCTTCCATGAATATTGGGACACTGTAAATCCACTGCTTCAAAGGTACTGACTGGGACTGGACAGGCCATTTTTTTCTGTTGTGATGGTCCTGTGGGAATTCTAGATCAAATTTGATAGCAAATGATTGAGATCAAATTCATACTGAGTTCTAAACATTTTGCACAGGGACACTGAATCTCTTAAAGCACTTCAAAAACATCAATCTCTTTCTCTTTTAGGGTAATTCCAATTTAAAATAACTTTAGTTTAAGGGACTAGTGCTTGCAGACCTATATGAAACCAAACAGAAAGGAAGAAATTATTTTAAACCTTTGCTTGCTTGATATGCCACTCAGTGATTTATTTGCTTATTTTTAATGTGTCTACAGCAAAAGTGCTGATTACATGAGCTATAAATGAGAATGTTGAGGATCATGTAGCTGGCAGGGTGAGGCTCTGTATTACTTCTTTTCATCATTTCCAAAATAGACCGGTGGATGTTGAAATTGGCTTAATGGTCAAAAGGTACAGTTTGAGCATTACATGCATTGCCATCTGCAGTCATGGAATCATGAATGTTAGAGGGTTGGGAGTGACCTTAAAGTTCATCTTGTTCCAGCCCTCCTGCCATGGGCAGGGACACCTTCTACTGGACCAGGTTGCTCCAAGCCTTATTCAGCCTGGCCTTGAACACTGCCATTGTTGGGGCATCCACAGCCTCTCTGGGCAACCTCTTCCAATGTCTCACCATCCTCAAAGAAAGGAATTTCTTCCTAATTTCTAACCTAAATTTCCCCTCTTTCAGTTTGTGGAAGTAGGCATTAAAGAAAACATACTTTCTTTAGCAACAAAGAAAGAATTGGTTAAATTCTGCATTCAAAACCTCAAATTAAATAAATAGACACACCATGCCCCACCCCCAATTAAGAATAATCCGGGAGAAGAATATTGTATTGGAGAATGTCTCTGTGTATTTAATGTAACCATTTGAGCACCTGGTTGAATTAATGATTATTCCTGGTTCTTGGCAGAATTCTCTGACTCACATTAGCTTTTACTGCATTGTTGTTTGGTCGGGTTTTTTAACCTCTCTTCTGTTGTCTAGATTTCTTGAATTTAGGGACATTTTGAACCAGTGATTTCCAGCTTATAGTCCATATAGCTAACCTAAACAGTTCCCTGCATCATAGTTTTACTATGATCAATTCCATTTGTAGTATATATTATTACTTACAAATTAATAAATTAATTTTTACAACTAAATTATTAAGTAAGTTTGTCTTACTTGTTCCTACATATTTGCTCAAAGACATAATAGTGCTTTTAAGAGAATGCAGAAGATAGTGCTCTCACACATTGGAAAAGATCACTAGAAGCAGGATTAACAAATAGTTACATTGCTCCCAGTCAGAAAAAGTGGTTTCCGGTAGGAGGCTGCATATTTAACGTAATAGTAACAGTTGCCAAATCTTCATGCAGGTTCCCATATGCTTTTTCACATAATCTTATTTCAGAAGACTAAATTTGATGATTGTTGAGAAATGTGTTAAATGAAGCATACTAGATTGACCATCTGCTGCAGTTCTTTCTTCCTTCTCCTCCTTTTTGTAGAAATAACTTCAAAGACGTATTAAACATACCAGTTCCTCTATTTGGTAGCTGGCCAAGATCTGCCATTGGTTTGACAGACATGTTTGGCCATTCTAAACCAGCACACGGCATGCAATAAACCATTGTAAAATAACCATTGTAAAATAACCATTGGGTGATGCTTATTTAATAAAAAACACAAATGTTTTTATATTGGAATGTACAATATTTATATATACTCTGTCTTTGGGCGCATATATTCCAAAAGGTGCTGTGTATCGAAGCCCACTTTGAGAAACTGAATATGTCTGAAGACTTCTTGCATTTTTTAACTGTGTTAATCTTGTGTTTGTGTGCATGATGATAATTCTAAGTGGTTTTTCTCGTAGGCTTTTCCTCTTGTATAAACTTAAAATCTTCTCCTGAAGAAAAGTATAAAAAAACACCCCTGTTTTACCTTGTGAAGTTTTAGGTAGAACAATCAACACTTTTATCAGTGTTTTGTGTTTGCTTATCACTTACTAGTTTAGTTTAATGAACCTAAATGCATATTTTTATCAAATGCTATCATCTGCAAATATCTGTTTGAAATAGGTGGTGTGCTGACCCAGTGGTATTAAGTTGTTTGAAAGGGAAAAGCGTTGCAATAAGGTAAGCTTATTGTTGTTGCTTTCTTCTGGTTTTCACTTAAAACACTTGAAAGAAAGAAGTGCTTGCTGAGGGCAGGTTGGAGACTCTGTGTTTTGTTCCTTTTGCTCTATGACTAGAAGTACATTTAAGTGTCTTATTTATTATTCCTCGTGTAGTGACTCTTCATTGGGATTGTACAACATTGTTAGACAAGTAATCTGTCCTGCTCTGGGGGAAAAAAAGGCTAACTGAAATATGAAATGCCTTCATGCATGTAGGTCATATATGAAATTTAAGTTCAACACCTTTGCTGGAATATAGAAGTGTTGTAGCTCCCATGTGGAGCCTCTCACTTGGGATTGTAGAACTCAAGAATTGCTCTAGAATTGCAGACTTCTGTAGAAATTACCAAAAGCTTAGCAGGGATTTGTAGTTACTTATTCCTTTATTTGCTTTGATCTTTATTATTCTCGTAATAGTTCTTTTTCACTTACCCAGGTATCCTAGGAAAAGAAATAATTTAATAGAGCTTCCTGAAGACTATAGCTGTCTTCTGAACCAAGCCTCTCAGTTTAGGTAAGATGTTGTGTTCTTAGGTGTTTTGTCACTTCTAGTGATTTTTATATTCTTGCAGTTACTCTAACTGGTGTTAAAGCAATACAGAAATTATTTTCTACAAGTGGAGGCACTGTTGTGGTTATGCTGGCCAATACTAGCACATGTTCATTTTAAATGTGAAACACAGCAGCTTGCTAAATGAAGTCACTTGTGTTTGATAAAACAGCATATAAAATTTTTATAGCCTATTCTGGCTGGTCATTTCTCTCCAGTGCAATGTACATTTGGTTTGGCCATAAGCCTGAAAATTATTTTTGCAGTGGACACAAGAAGCCCAGATGATGGCACTGTTTTATGCCAAGAAGAGTGAATCATAGGATAATTCAGGTCAGAAGGGACTTTTCTGGTCATGTAGTTCAAACTCCTGCTCAAAGCAGATATCTTGCAGATAAAATATTTCAAGCCGTGTAAAAAGACAGCATAAGGAGACAGATATGTGAAATGATTATGACATAATGTCTTGGGTTTTTGTTTGATTGTGATTTGGGGCTTTTAGTTGGTTGGATAGGTATTTTTGCTATTTTTTAAGGAACATTAACCATAGTGAACATTTCTTTTTAAAGTTGTAATTCCTACTGTAACATGCTGGTTCTGCATCTTTTAGATGCCCACGGTCTTCTGATGACGAACAAAAACACCCAGTATTGTGTTTATTCTGTGGGGCAATGTTGTGTTCCCAGAATACTTGCTGTCAGGAACTGGTGAATGGGGAGGAGTTGGGAGCCTGTACGTCTCATGCTCTTCAGTGTGGAGCTGGAGTCTGTATGTTTCTCAAGTAAGTAGCCAGAATTTAATGTGTTAAAGAATAAAGGGAAATATTGGAAGGACAGAATTCATAACATTGTCAAAGCACTTGATTATTTTTGTCTGAGATAAAGAAACATTACTTTGGCATAAATTATAGCTCATCAAAAAGTGAAGAACCTGCTTGGAGTTGTATTTTAAATGAAGCTATTATTTTCTTTAAGAATCAGGGAATGCAAAGTTGTCCTCATTGAAGGTAAAACCAGGGGCTGCTTATACCCTGCACCCTACTTGGATGAATATGGAGAAACAGATCCAGGTCTAAAGTAAGTAAATGTTAGACTTCCTATGTTTCTGTTTTGTATCTTTCTTTCTTATACCCATTGGACGACGTGTTCCTCTGGCTAGTGTGTACAGCACTGTATGTAATGTGTGTCTCCGCCTGGTGAACTGATGGCAGTTTCCAGTCGGGAATGGGTAGTTTATAATGAGAAAATACACTTTTTTGGTGGTGTTAAACTTTCTTACTTTTCTCAAGAATGCTTTTGTATGCATTTCATCAGAAACATGTGACAACTGCTATTGCTGAAATGTCGTCGTAGAAATGGCAGTCAGTGCTTGTCACAAGTAGAATTTTTTTTACATTTCAAATAAACTTGTTGGAATTGGTGTTCCTGCAAGTATTTAATATAGTCTAGTGTTAATGTTAGACTACTAATTGGACTATTAATTGGATTAAAGTTTATCCATTGCTATTCTGATACTCTAACTGGTTGTTCTCTTCTTTTCTTCCCTGAAGAAGAGGCAATCCCTTGCACTTATGTCGGGAGCGTTACCGGAAGCTCCATCTGCTGTGGCAGCAGCACTGCATCATAGAGGAGATTGCCAGGAGCCAAGAAACAAATCAGATCTTCTTTGGATTCAACTGGCAACTGCTCTGAGTCTCTTGATTTTAGTGAAAACTTGTACCTTTGGCACTGCTTTGAAAAAGGAAAGGAGGGTGGCAGTAAAAAATCTACTCAAGTGGTTTCTGTAGTTCAGACATGATTAATTGATGGATTCTCTAGGTTGAATGTATCACTGATACATTGAAACAGAAACTCATATCACATATTTTCCTCTTTTTTTCTTTAAAAAAAAAGAAAACCACTTTCTGTAATTATTACTGAATGTTCAGGTCCAGAAATATTTCCATTTTTTTCACAAGTTCTAATTGTTTCGCATGTTTTCATGAGGACAGTTCCCAAATGCTGTGCTTCAGAGCACAGACCACATTTCTGTCTCTTCCATGCCTTGAAAACATATCTAAATGGTGTTGCCAAGGAAAAGCCTCCTTTACTTTCTTCCTGGGTTCTTTTCCCAAGCTTAGTGAAGCTTTAAATAGGTTGAGATAATATTGGAGTGGAAATGGTGCCAGGTCTTTAATAATCTGCAGCAGCAGGTACAACAAAGAATAAGTTTTACAGAAAAAAACTGCATTCAGCTATACCTTGAGATTCAATGAGAGTTTTCATTAATGATTTCCTTAAATGAGAAGTGTGGAATAGAAAGTGCATGGGGGGAAATTAGCATCTCGCTTGTTGCATCAAAAACTTAAGTCTGTGCTTTTTGTGTTGCCAGAACTTCACTTTATCTAATGAATTTATCCTCCATTAATGTATATCATAAGAGGTCTAGGGCTTCACCATTTGGCTAGGTTGTGGTTAGTTTTACTTGCTTTACAGTTTGTCTTCTAAGATTTTCCCCAAGAATCAAAAATGAAAATACTTCAGGTAGGTAGTTGTGGTGTAGCTCTGCAAGCCATACAAGAGCCAGAGACTTCAGTAAAGTCAGTGGCCTTCAAAGCTATCACTGGATTAAAATCAAAGCCCAAAAGCAGCAAATTTTAGAATCAGAAATAAGTTTGCCCACATTTGAGGGATTTTCCACTCATCATCCTCTGTCACTGTTGTTTGGAGCATGTTTTGGAGTCTGCCTAAATGAAATGGTATGTTGTGGGAGGCATGTTCAGTGGTTCAGTGACAGGTAGAGCAGAAAAGGGAGAAAAAGTTGACTATGTCTGTCTCTTTGCCCTTCAGTAGTTAATAGCATATTGTGATTGAACTCTCTCTCAATGATATGTGATTGTGCTTCAGTTCTAAATGTTTGTTGTTCTGTTTTCTGAATTCAAACATAATATACATGAGAGAATTTGTAATGTGATGGGTAAAAACTCTTTCCCAGGAAATGCCATTTCCATGTGAAAGTTTGAAGTTGTCACTACCCTCAATTTCCCTGTCCCTTTGCTATTTGGATTCTTTTGTACCATTTAAATAAGGCTTTCAAGGGGAGGTTTTCAAATTAATGTCTGTGTTTTTGTATGATGTGTTTTTTTTGTTTTGTTTTCTTTCGCCACAATTATATGAGAGATAGTAGAATCACAATTAACAATTTTAAGTTTAAATAGCATTCTTCTCCTGTTTTTTTTTAAAGTTTTTTGAGTATGTATGTCTGTGTGCCTCGAACAGCACCATAATGAATCTAAAGATGGAATATCAGTGAACTCACTTGCTGTTCTGGTTTCAAATACTTTTTTAAAACTTTTGCTGTAATCCTTCCCCAGTGATAAAGCAAGTTGGCTTTGGTATATTTTACAGGTATTCTGTTTCTTGCAATTAAGACCATTCTCCTTATTTTAATTGTCAGATTTTAAAACCTGAATATTAAACTCTTTGAAGACAAACATTAATTCTGTTAGTCTTCTCTAAAACATGTTTGAAACACATACTGAATTTAGAACAGTTGTCATGAAAACTTGCATGCACTGGTGATTTTTATGTCATCAAAACACTGCTTACCAACAAAGATATTGAATTAAGACTGGCAAATTGCGTCACTGATAGCAAACCTGTATTCTCTTACTGTTTCCCTCTGATACTTACCTATTCAGTTATCAAAAACTTTCAGTTGTCTTGCACTTCATTGATACAAAATTTCCATTATCCAATATTCAGTGAGATCACTTTATTTTGTTTTCTGTCTGAACTGTATTATATAAGGACAGGAGCTGGTAAGAGCAGGTGAGCTCGTTTAAAGCTCTGGAAATCTCTTTGTAGCTGAAGAAGTGGGAGAGGAAAGTTGCATCTTTCTGTATGTTTGCACATACTAATTTAGCAAATGGGCTCCCATATCATTCACTGACTAGCATGGTCATCTTTCATTTCATAAATTACTATGCAGTTTGGTTCACTGTGAGTATAATCTGTATTTAGTGACCGCAAGATGCTTATGCCACTGATTTCTGTTCCATCCAAGTTGACAGAAGTTATTTGATAATGCACATACTGGTATCTTAAATTGCAAAAATGTAAATTTGAAACTTGTATAATGTTCTTGTGCTTTTGAAATAAAATATCTTGTATATGTATATTTAAAAAAAAAAATAAAGTAACTTCTCGTAGATGATTCAATTTTTATTTGAAGGCACTTTGACACCTCACAGTTCATTTTACAGGAGCCCTATAGTGGTGTCTGTCAGTATGGGAAAGGAGAAGAGCTGGTAAATGGTTGGTAAACCATCAGTTATCCCTGTAGTCTATATCATTGTACTGTAAGGAACGGTAGCATGCTTTTTCTTACATGAAGATACAGTCCTCCTGAAACTTATCCTAGTATTTTACAGATGCAAATTCCTGCAGTGTCTACCTAAGTTTGTAAAAAAATCTTAAGTACAGAATTTAGAATTTAGATGCCTTAAAACTGTTCTAGTTGAGTGATTCTGGTTTTGTGTCTTCTCAAAGAAGAACTGGCTGTACTGTTCGGCAGATACTTAACCTCTAGAAAGGGAAGCCCTGTGATGTTGATCTAATGTCCTGTGTAATACATACTTTAAAAGAAGTGTTTATTGTAGAGCTAAGCAAACAGTCAAGAAATCTTTTACGTAGAAATGGCCAGTACTTGCTCCTTTTATGTTACAGGCAGCTGGTCGTCATCACATCCTCACTGCTTTGTTATAGATTTGGGACACCATTTGGGTGTTAATGGTGTTGCTCTTTATGCTTATTCTTAGTAAACGGTTTTTAAGATCCAATTCCTGAAAAGGTAGAGGTAGATAGATTGAAGTCTACCAACAAAAATGTTCTAAAGAAAATTAGAACAAGAATCCTGTTAATTAAGGGGAAAAAGAAAAAAGCCACAGCACTATTTCTGGCATAATAAAAATCTCAATGTATAAAGTTATATAAAGGAGTATTTTGGCCATTATATGCTTTGCATTATGGTTGAAGTCCACTTTATTTTCTAGATAACAACATTGAATAATCTGCAATGTAAACTAGTCAGATTCAAAATACAACATCTAAGTTTTTAGGTTCTTCTAGATTCTTCTAACCTATTACTTGACAAGATCTTCAAAGATACTAATCAAAAATAGAAGTTGTTTCATTTCTGTGGCACAATCTTTTTGTTTTTATTAACATTTTGGAGATATGCTAAATTTGAGGGTTGATACAGAAAAAAAAGGCTAATAATGAAATCCACTTCCTTACATGTCTCTCAACTCTAGCTATTTCTAATCCTAGCTACGTTTCTCTGAAGTTGCATTCAGTACGGTCGAAAGCATACATGAAAGTGAATCTATGTAAAGGAAATTTGCATTGAAGGAGAGCAAGCTGATATTCCAAGGGGTGATACACATGATTTTGTGTAATGGTGAATAAGAGACTAGGTATAAAGTTGCACATGAGACATTAAAATGGGACCTGAGTTTTCTTACTTATGTGTAAGTTGTTCATGAGATCAGTGTCAAAAAAAGGAGTATAATTAGTGCTGTTTAATTACAGGTTGTCAAACAACTTAGAGTCCATGAGACTTAATTTCAGAAGGTTTTCAGGCTTCATGTTTGAGTAAATCTGAGCTGCAGTGATATGTTGTGAAGCACCAAGTGGGGGCTATGGATTTCATGATCATTTGGAGTCTTTGCTGTATTTGTGAAGATGTGTGGTTAGTCTTTTTCATCAGACTGTGGAACGTTACGTCTCCTTAATTGTGCCTGAAATGTAATATTTGCCTTTTTGGTTACAAATATTGAGATGCTCATCCCAATGTACCAGAGTTCCTGCTTGAGCTATGTTCATTTTAACAAAATCCAAAATGTGCTGCATGTTTATATTTCTTACTATTTTTTTCTTTATGATCAGCATAGAGCAAGTGTTTTCAGAGGGAACCAGAAAGCTTTCAAGAGGAGCATTGTAAGTGCAATTTCTAAAGTAATTCTCATAGTGCCTTCACCCGAAACTCAACGTTAGTGTTTATTTTTTAAATCAAGAACTAGGTAAAAAAGATGGTTTTATGCATAGGTGAGTTCCTTACTCTGGAATGTGCTGTATTGTTATTAATTCTGACTGGATTAAGCATTAATAACAAATAGGATAAGAAGTGTCCCCCAAATCGTATTTATTTCTGTATCTGAACAGATGCTCTGGCTTAAAGGCTTGGCTCACTAATGCCATCTCTGTCTTTATAAATTACGGAGAATTAAAGATGGAGTCTGTGCTGCTACCAGAGTTTGTTTCCTTGATCCAGTGCTCTGTGGTGTTTAATACTGCAGAAACCCAAAGTATTGTGACAGGTGCTGTAAAGGAAGTTGGATATGTAGAGTGCACTTCCATGTTCTGAGGAGATCAATAAATACAAAGGAAAGAAGAAAGCATTTTTTAACAAAAGTAAATTTTATCCTGATTAGTGTGAAATGAGCTATCATCTTTTTGTAATCTATCGGTGGAGACTCTGAATGCCTAGACAGCATAGAAATTCATCTGATGAGTAGCTAATTACTGGTAATAGGCCAGACAAGGACAGTTGCTTGTGTGATGTGTGCTGAAACTCTGTTAATTTCAAAACCAGTCGCATTCCACTGTTGCAGTTTCAGGCAGTTTGCTGAGAGACAAAGGTTAATGTGCTAAATGCTAGTTATAGTCTTCTATGGTAAAATGTGTTTTCTTCTTATGCAAGCAAATGAGCTGTGTGGGAGCCAGAGAAAATTGTGTAGCTGGACACAGCTGGATACTTACACCTCTGCTCTTCATGATAATGTGTTAACAGCAACTGCTGGATGACATTTGTGTGTCTTGACAGAGGTGCTGAGACTGGATGATCAGTTCACTCTTCCTTCCAAATCTCTTTTTTCACAGCAGATTCTTGACAAATCCATGAACTAGAAAGGTATCAAAAGAGTAAGCTCACAGTTCTTGTGATTCTGCAAGCTCAAGAGTTGACCAAGAAAATTTCAGGTTTCTTCTGCTTCTACAGTTAAATGTGTTTTGCTGTTTGGAAATACGGAAATATTTTCTAAAATCAGAAGTAAGATTTTACTTACTAGCTTATTTAAGCTCTAATTTCCTGGTTTACAACTATTTTAATCATGCTGAACCATTCATCTTTTTTTAATTGTTGAAAGCATTTTTTAAATTATTTTTATTTTTCTTTATTTGCATATTTGTAGTCCTCTTGATTCAATTTTTTCCTAATTTAAAACTCCCAAACCCTGCAGAAATAATTTCTGGTTTTCTCTGACTTACTTCTGATTGTCTTATGATTATCTTAGTAACTTTTAGTTATTGAGGTCTAGGACTGTTCTACCAAATGCAGATAGAATAAAAATTGTGTTGAGGAAGTGACTGTTATTGACTGACCCAAGTGGCACTTTTCATACTCATCTGAAAAAAAATGCACTGAATTTGAAGAAAAAAAAGTACTGTTGTAAAATCTGATTCGTTTGCAGTATTACTGTTTTTCTCCTTGATCTCTCAAGGAGTTACAACTTCCTGTATTCGTTCTTTTCTAGTCTGTAGCAGCTAATTATAAAGCTCCTGGTAAGTACTTGTGGCTCTCAGAAATGGTTAAATGAATTACACACCAGTTACATTTTAATCCCATACTGGACAAAGTGTAATGAAGACTAGAAGTAGACAGGTAAATGCAGTGCAGAGGGAAGAGTTAACAGTTCTTTTAGAAGGAAGTCTCAGCTTACAAATCTAGTTCTTTGAAGGGGTTTTAACACACTTAAGTGTAGGCCTAACATGTTAAGCAGGGAAGGAATTGCATTTGAAATTATGGTCATGCACATAGCTTGCCTGAATTACACTACAGATTATTGCCTTGCACAGTTTATTTACAATAGATCTTTATAGTATAATTCTTGCTTTTTCTAGTGTTACAGGATACAATAGTGTTTACATATGTAAAGAAATTTTTATTATTACTTCTGCACAGTTTCAAAAGTAGGAATGGTTCTGCTTCGAATGTTTCAGTGATAAAACTTGATCATCTGCAAAGAACACACAGCAGTAACAAGTAAAATATTTTATTTGGTCTTTTAACCTCTGTTTTGTATCAGTACCTTTTCCCTGCTTACTATTAATGATGAATTACAGTCATAGGGCATCCTGTAACTACAGATGTTTTGGGCATTGAAGGCTTTCACTCCATGCATTGACAAAGTTCCTGAGTGCTGAACTAGGACTGTGATAGGAGAGCTATCGGTGTGTCCTAGCCTTCTTTGATTACAAATAATCCCTTGCCTTCCCACCCCTGGATCAGTGCGGTAAGTACTTTTGAAATGAGCTTTTGAGCATCTAGGATCATCAGTGTTCGTTTTATAGGAAGTATCTACTTGTTTTTAAACTTGTGCTGTCACATGCTCCTTGGAAGTTTAAATGTCCCTGCAAAAGCTGGCAGTTAGTTTTCTTAAGCAGAGAACTCCTTTCAGCAGTACTCTTTGACTTTCAGGGAAGTGGAGCAACTGGCTTTCTCTAAGTTATTGGAGGGGGGAAAATGAAAAGATACTTAGGCATTTTGGGAAAAATAAGTTAAATACTTTATGGGAGCTTTTATTGCCTGCATCTGAATTTCACCTATGTAGTGGGTTCCCCTACCTAGTAGACTGTAATATATGTATATTTTGGTTTAAATTTCCCTTTTCCTAACTTGGACCAGCAGAGTCTTCATTTCAGTTTTTGTCTTTCTTTTTTGTAAACAATCTTTTTATCCAGTGTAATAATTTCTTTTGGGATTTCCCTGCTCCTGGGATTTTTATAGGTGTAATGACAGCAATGACAAACTTCTTCGGTACCTATTCAACTAATCTGTATGTTAGTACATGTAGACCCAACATGTCTGAAATATTTTTTTGTGCATAATGGTTACTCTGATGTATTCAGACCACGATAGAAGTCTGTAAGTAGAGGAGAGAAAGTGGGGAAAATACCAAAAGTTTTGTGCAGTGTTGATAATCAGGGATTTCACAAGTAAAAATACATCCATCCAAAGAAGTATCAGCATTTTTGGACCTGTCACCAGTCTGTGGTTCAGTTGTTCTACTAGTTTTTCTACCTTTTTTTCCCCACCAGATAAAATCTGGTGAATGTCAGACTGTAATAGAGCAGAGCTACACTTGTCATTTCTTGGAAGATTTGCCTACCTATCTGCAGGGATAGATTTGGTTGGAATATTGGTTTTTCCACAGTTTGCGTTTTGAACATCAATGTTGGGGTCATTCATGCCTGAGACAGTGGAGATCTGGTTGGCTTTGCTGAGGTTCTTAATGATGCTGATGTTGTATTTGGCAGTTTCCACAAAACTGTTTTCTAGTAACCAACCATCTGATTCACCCTCCAGATCTCCTAGCAGAAGGACATTCTTCATGGCTGTTTGTAGGTACCGGACACCAATAAGTACAGAGAGCTGTAAGAAACAGTTAATGGTTAAACAAAGATTTGAAATTGCAGCATCAGTCCTATCACTAAGTCAGTTTTCTGACTTGTGTATTTACAGGACTCATAACCAAGTAAAGCACACAGACTCTTTATCCTAGCAATATATCTAACCACTCTTGCAGTTAATTACATTTTTTTAGAAAGAAACATAGCAGGGATAGATTCTCTCTTTGTTCTTCAGGTAACAATCCCCTTTGCATGTTACTAGTACATAAATACCTAGAATTACTCGGGAGCCTTGCAGCCTCGGAGGCTGCAACTAACTGATATGTCATGAATGATCAATTAATGGAACCATCAGTCACTGGGAAGGAAAAAATTGTAGTATTTTAATTTCAGTGGATTTTTTTTTCCACTGACCTTGATTAAATCAATATTTCCTCCAAGGAGGTTTAATCTTTCACCTGTAAGCTAAGTGTGTCCTACATGCCAAGGTGTGAAAATTAAGAAGAATGGCCTATAGCAGAGGCTCAAGTCTAAGTTTAGGAAAAAGCCTGGGAAAAAGCCACTTTCATAGTTCCATTGGAATCAAGATCAGCTTGTCAATATTTAAGGGAGCACAAAGAGCTGGTTCACAGCTTTTCACGTGCTGTCAGAGGCCTGTTATTTCTAGCACCACCACCCCAGCTGGAACTGCTTGAGGACTGTTATGAACTACTTCATTTACATAGCTAATATTTATGCAGTAGAGCTATAGTCAGAAAACTAAAACATATTAAAAAGAGAAGAAAACTCTACTGGAGCCTGGGCCATTGGGGGGTCCTTTACTTGCAGATGACAACATCCAGAGAACTCTCTTTACAGAATCAGCAGGAAGGCTGCAGCTTTGCAGGCCTGTAGCTTGCCTGTGATGTGTTTATTTTGATTGCGTAACCTGCAGCCCAGTTTACTTCTAAAAGGATGATATGCCATGATTGCAAGTAGTGTCTATATGATGAAACTGTATAATGTAAAAAGGAGCCTTTAAGATACTAATAAAATGCTCAATTCTAAGTATAAACAAAATTAATTTTTAATTCATTTTTTGCTCATATTTTATATATTCTTTGTTAAAACTGACGTAAAAGAACGCTCAGATCTTCTCACCAAATTTCCTTGCAGTTGTGTCACTGCATTTATCATCCTGTATCTGATCCTGTAAATGCATCAGGGAAGGGAATATTCTATTGAAAAAGCTATATTCTATTGAAAAAAGCTCTGTAATTATACAGAATTATAGACATAGTTTTTGATACTTCTCATCCTCAGCAAGATTTGCTTCTGTTCTGTGGGTTTTGGAAAAGTTGTCTCTACTAAGGGAAATCCTGCAATGTTCTTGAAGTGCTTACGGCCTTTATACTGCTGAGGCACTTCTCAGATAGAAGTCTCCATCCTAGAGAGACAGAAGACTGATTAATCTGATAGAGACCACTTTCATGAGACTTACCTCAAACAACCAAATAAGCAATGCTGCAATGCCAATGGATCTCATGATACCAGTGTAGTAATCCAGCAGGGCCTCTCTGCAGCCCTTCACCCAGATATTGAGCTCCTCTGTCAGGAAATCGTAGTTGTAGTGAGCACTGTTGTTTGTCAGCTGGTACTGGATGCAGGGCCGTGGGGAGCTGGGGTTGCAGCAGCTGAAGGGAACTCCATCCACCAAGAACTTCCCGTCAACGTTGCTCTTCAGACGGCTGCAACAGGACAAAGTTTGGGCATTACAAACCTGGTGGCAGCAGCAGGCAGTGCCTGTGATTTTAGAAAAGGAAATAATACAACTCTGCTGCAATGTAGGCCTCTCCAACATAACAAAAGGAAAATGAGTTTATACTTTCAAATGGAAAAGCTTACCACAGGAAAACAATATTTGATTTGCTGTATTTAAGTGTGGTATAGCACAGTATCTCATGTTGTTCTTGGTTCTGTGTCACAAGATGTGAGTTAGTGTTCATGGAGATGTTGCCTTTTTAGGTATCTTTGTGCTGAAAATATGAAAGACAATTTTCAAACTTATTTATCGTAGTGGAATTCTAATGGAAGTTGTGTCCCTGGAAATCCTGTGTTTCACTACTTCTGGATTGATTTTTCAACACAAGCATTCCATGAGAGAGAACCTAATATAAGAACAACTTTGCATGCCACAGGAACCGCTGGAAATCATCTTCAGCCTTTTCATCACTGTGCCCATTGCAAGGGTGGGTTTGGGTCATATTTGAGATTAATTCACCAGGGAGTTTCTACTTTACTTTCTGTAACTTTACAAAATCTATCTTTTGCAAAAAATTATTTCTTTCCCTTCTCTATAAGATCAGGAGGACAACAAGTGGTGAAAGAGGAAAGATAAAGAAGAATAAGAAAAAAAATATCATAGGATGGGAAGAGAACAGTCTCAAATTAATCAAGATTTTCTGGAAGTTTCTTCAGAGAAGGAGATTTTCCAGAAACTGGAGAGTATCTAAGATGTTGAGAGATACTCTCACACCTTGGATAAGCAGCCTTTAGCATGTGTCTGTTTTCATGCTCACTGCAAAAGGCTGATTTCCTGATACAGCCCCACAGGTGAGAACCTTGCCCTGGTTTAATGAAGTCCAGGCTCTTTACCCTTTTAAGGGGGCCAGAATACATGAGAGACAGCTTTCACTTAGATACCCAGCTTTCACCATTTGCCAATAGTAGATTTTTTTTTAATACTTTCAAAAACATACTAATTTATTTATGTTTGAAAATAATATTTTTCTGTTCCACTACAGCTGATCTAAATTAGAGGGAAGGAAATAATTACAAGAAGCTCGTCAGGTAAAGAGAAGAAGCAGAAATGCTGTGGTCCAGTCTTGTTCTGAAACTTGGGACTAACTGTAACCTTCAAATGAAACAAGCTGCTAGGAAGCTCAGTGTCTGTTGGCAGTGCTGTGATGGCAGAATAATTGCTTTTATTTTATTGCTGTGAGCCTACTAAATACAACCTCCTTTTTTTTTTTCCCCTCAATTTTTCCCTTTCCCCTCCTCTTCCTCCAACTTGGATTCTGGCGATCAAGATGTAATTAACCAATCTATCCACAGCAAAAGAAATCCAAAAATTACTTTCCTCACACACATTTCTCTGTCACCTTCTGCCTAAACTGAGCAAAAATTAGGGTGTTCTCAAAGTAATGGCAGAGCACAGGTGACCCTGCAGAAGAAAACAGAACTTAAGACCATGAGTAAAACATTACTGCTTCCACATGTCTCACAGAGATAAAAGGCAGTATATTTTACTTTTGATCTCACACTAAGATACTACTCTTAAGTTCCTGGGGACCATCTTTGTTGTCATGACTCTTTTCAGTGTAGAACCAGGATTTAAAACACCTCTGGGTCAGTCTGTTCTGTATGACACTAACTTCTCTCTAAAGAACGTTTGTATTGCTTTATTTCCACAATAAGTATCTTACACATGCTGATGCCCTTTTGTTTGTATTCTCCTAGGTCCTGCCCTCTGGTATATTTGCAGCTCTCTGTATATGCTTTGCTATGATGGCAGTTTCAAGCTGTGAATTCTGTGAAATTTGGCCTCCCTTCTGCTGCCTTTTATTGTGACTGATTTTTGAATTCAACAAAACACAGCACTTCACAAATGCCAGTCCAGCTCTTTGCATTTGTCTTTCCTAGGAATACAGAGCTACTACACTCTTGTGTAGTCAAGAAGGTCAGTGAAGACCTTTTTCAGCTTTAGAAGAATTATTATGGACAGGATTGTCTACTTTGGAAAATTTTTAATTTTACCTTGTCTGTAAATATTACCACTCTTCTTTTTGAGCATATAATTTCACAGTTGCTATCATGTGAAGCCCTACCACCACCATCACCAAAAGAAAGGTGGTGGTGGGGGTGTTTTCTGCATTTTTATGCTGCGTATGTGGTTTTTGGCAGTTTCTCACATGTGAACATACAGATTTTAACTTGGGTTGCAAAGTCTAATACCTTGAAGAAGAAGGATTTACTAGTGCTTAGAATTGACTGTGCAATGTGCTGATAGTACAGTCTTTTTTTTCTTACCATTATCAGGTCACTATAACGGAAATTAAAATTTTGAGGTAACTAATTCACCACACTGAAAAAGAAGAGATGTATCTTTGATTTGCAGAGCATCCCCAAAGGGGATGCTTAGCAAAAGGCAGCTTTTGATTGTGCGTGTATTTAGTATATTTTGTGAGTAACTTGGTCATTCTCCATTTTTTTTATTAAGATACAAAGGTCCAGAAGAAAAGGGCTTTCCATTCTCGAGTTTTTCTCCTAGAATTTTTTTGTTATGACTGATAAATACTTACTCCAGAACTTCCTTGGAAGCCATATTTAGATAACGAGGAGATACCCACTGAATTTCAAACCAGTCTCTAAAGCCATTGTTTCCACAGCAGTGAAATCCAATTTGTAACAAATCCACTGTTTTCTTTAGGAAACATCGTCCAGGTATATCTGTGTCTTTATAGAACTTAATGGCATCCCTCAGTCCCAGATAGAGAGACTCTTCCAGCTCGTTCCTCATGGTATAGCACATTAGAGCACCCACCAGGATGCAGAAGGTAAAACAAAAGGTACATACGATGTATGGCAGCATTACTAGTTTCCATCGAGAGAACTTGTTTGCATCTGAGCAGTCATAGCAGATTTTGCCACCCAGAAAGTTGATGATGCATGCTATGACCCCTACAGAGATCAGCATGTTGGGGACAGAATTAATGTCCCCTTTTGCCATCACTTCATTGCGCTTCTTGATCTCTATCTTCAGAAAGAGGCCAAGACTGAAGAGAATGATCCCACTCACTACGGAAACCCAGTTGAGGATCCATAAGATCTGAGCCAATTTGTCCCTCTTGGTTTTGGTGAATTTTACTTTGAGGACAGCCATAGTCAGATGCGCATTAGGAAAAGAGGCGTAGGTCAAGGGAAGCTCGTAAGCTGATTAGGAGCATGGATCCAAGGCATGCAGATGAAATCTGAAGAAGAGAGAGAGATTACTGTCTCTTTGACCAGGTATTTATAGAGGCTTCAAAAGAACTTCCTGCACAGCCTCACGCACTCTGAGTCCTGCCAAGGGATTGCCCCAGTGAAATCTATCACTTAAATTTTATAACTGTGTGAATCACTTAAAAGAAAATAAATCTAAGCTCCAACTAGAGCAATTAAAAATAAGTAAATACTACAAACACTGACTCTGGATTCCTATGAATTTTTGTCAAGACCAATTTTCTGTGCAGACTTCCTGGTATCTAAAAGTGAACTGGTCTGCTGTCTTTCCCTTCAGAAGAATCCCTGTGTTTTTCCCTTCTACTTGTTGCCTGCATTTTTTTGACACTTACAGGTATTTAGTATTCTTAGATTCCTGTGTTATGGTCAGATTTCTGTTCAAAAGTTGAATAAACAAGACAAAAAAACATGTATACAGACTTCTTTTTTTCTTTCATCCCCAGAAAACTTGCTTGTCTTGTTCCTAATTTGGCAGCTCTCATTGGAGTGATTTTATGCTGTACAACTCTGTGTTATATAATTGTACAGTCATTTAATTCCACAGATAGAATGGCATTTATAAACAGTGAAGTGTAATCCTGTAAATATGGTGAAATGGAGATGTATAAGCAGCATAATATTTTCTAAGTTAGTGGATGCAGCTATTGAATGAAGCTCGTATCAGCTAAAACAGCATGAAAAACACCTGCAGACAGACAAGCTGAGCAGAAGTAGGGCTGCACTGACCAGCTAAAGGATCCCCAGCTGCAGTGAAGCTTATCATTGGGTAAGCAGATTGTTGCAAAGCACAGTTTAAAAAGGCAACGGTATCCCAGCATCTTCATGTGTTTATGTCGGAAGGAATGAATTCTATTTGTAGAGGCAAGGAATAAGTTGTTTGATTCATATTAGGATATGGTTAAATATCTTCATGCATTAAGATTTTAAGGCCTGTGAGATCTAATTAATTACTGTTGCATTTATTTTTTCCTGTATTTACAGAGAAAACTAATTCTCCTTAAAGCTTTTCAGCTGGTTATCTTTTGTACAATATATGGAATAGTGTACAAAATACCCAATATATTTCCTTACCAGTCTATTTCCAAAGGTATTGAGGCTAGCAGGCCTCTGAGCTTAAAAACAGGCTCCTAATTTTAGTGTTTGTTAAGGCTGATATTCAGTTATGGCTGAATATTGATTGTGAACATTTTGTGATAATCATATTGATGAAAGACAACTTACAGGGGTTAAAGTTACAACTTTACAGCATTCTGCTCCAGTATCCTTCAGGCCTCATTTGAAGGGATCATTCTCTGCTAGTACAGAATTAAGCCTCCCTACGAATTCAGCTGACAGCCTGCCTGCTAAGCCTGGACGCAGTATCTTTGATTGCTCCATCAGTTAAGCAGTTCGTGACTTGACCTTAAATAGTTGCAAATGATGGCTGCTAATAGATTTATTTGCACCTGATACTCAGGTCTCAGAGCTCACAACAGAGAGAATCTCTTGTGAAGTTTCCTGACTCCTGATACACTGTTCACATTCAAGGGCCAGTACATATGAATGCATCACTCACTGTTTGTTTTTATGAAACACATGTACATATTTGAACAATGTCTCTAAATTGTTCAGTGCACATTTAGTTACACTGTCACTGAAAACACCCTCCTTGCCAGATGTATTTTGTTTTAACATTTGAACAAAAGTTATAAACAGTTCTACCTCTACTTAAAATTTATCTATTCCAGAGGCATCCTTGCTTTTAGAAGATTATGTCTTATCCTAGCCATAAAGAAATTTGAAGCCAAATTTCCATAAGCAGGGATGCATTCAATCTCATGTAGCTATTCTGATACAGCTCCAGCCTCAATTTTCAGATGCCTAAAGTTAAAAAAGGTAAAAAATTTCCGTGCGAGAAAAATGCCCCTAGTACTTCTCATAGAACTTTTCTCCAGAAGTTCTCATGTGGTATTTTCAGTTTCCTTTGAGTTTTTAGTATTGTTGTAGGATCAGATTTCATGGAACATTGACATTTGTCTAAGAGTGCTACCCCCACCACAGTCCTGCAGCAGCATAAGATCTGTGATTTCATAGAGTCCTAGTGCCAGAGGAAAGGGATGGAATGACAGGTTGTAGTAGTTCAGTGACCACTTGTTGACTGACCCTGGCTGTCACTGATCTGCTTAGGATTGATATTTTGGAGACACTGTGCTTCTCATGAAACTTTGAGTTCATTGAATCTGGGACAGGAGAACAAGCTACCTATTCTGTTCCTTGTTCCTAGCTTCTACATGGATACTTATCTTAAGATTATTTTCACCTATGCTAACAGTTTACTGAATTTATTTCAGATAATGAGACTCTCTTCACATCATAATGAATTTTGTAAATATACCATATCATTATTCTTTCCCTAACTGTTTAATGAAGTATTGAATACATTTCTTAGCGAAAGATGTATTGCAACACACACACAGCTGGGTAGTTTAATTTTTTTGAGCATCATGAAGAAAGTTTTTCAGCTGGAAGAACTGAAGTGCAATTATGAGTTAAGTGTTAGTCTTGCTCTACAACATGTGTCTGTTCTCCAAGTCATATTTTGCAGCTGGCTACTAGTAAAGCCACAAACACTCCCAGCACTTCAGGGAACCAACACCTCTATCAAAGTTCTTAGAAACCTTTGCACATGAACCACTCCAGAGTTATGAATCATATACACACAGACATTTGTTCCCCAGCTATAGGGGAGAAAACTGGATTTTATTCTATAAAGGGAGAAATACTTCTTTCAACAAAAGAAGCCAAATAAATGTGGAAATCTCTTCCATAATATCAATAGTGTTCTCAAACTTTCCTTGTCTAATTCAAACTTATTTAACTTTAAACACAGCTTCCATCACCAATTTGCTTTCAAGATGTCACCTAGTGGTTCCTTTGCTATGAAATTCCCATAATTACATTGAACAAGACATAGCAGAGCTATTTATTTATTTTTAACATTTACTTATTAGATACAAATTGTTCAAAGAAATTTGGTGATTTTGTCATAAACAAACCCCATCTTATCTAACTGATGTTGCTAAAATCTGCCATTTTAGCTAAATCCACATTCCTATTTGTGACATTGTAAAAGAAACCACTAACCTGTTTCAGAGGACTGGACAGGATCTTGAAACTGGTAACTTGCTGACTACAAGGGAGACGATACCCAAATTGGCCATCCTGAGGGTGACTGAAATACTGATTTCCTGTTATCTCTGTAGTTGCTCTGTCTTCACACTGCCTCACCAGTGGAGATGGAGAAAATCACTTCAACTCTCCTGCCTGTGCTAATCTCTCTTTCATCTCTAATCATAGCTAAGGGATTTATTTCAAGGTTCTTATGCCACCAGATTAAATCCTGCAAAACAGGCTAATTAACTGGGTGTGAACTGAGATCTCTCCAACAAAATGGTTCATAGGAACTTCTACTTTCTGCTAGTAAGCAACAGAGACTGTTTTTCTGTACCTGCTAATGTCGTCAATAGCTCTTAATTTGTTTTTAACAATAAATATGCCTTCAAAGGAGAGAATAATGATACTGTAATTCTGTGGGAAGGTAAAATCTGTATTAGGCAACTATCATTTGTATCCACTATTATTTGCCTTACCTATCATGACATATTTTGTTGCTTTGGGTGGAATTTTCTGTTCTCTGGGTGTTGAATATGACTGTCCAAGAAAAGAATTCAAGTAACCATCCAAGAAAAGAATTCAAGTAACCAAGAGCAATTGGATCATCCTATGTGATTCACAGTAGGTTCTGGTTTGGGAAGCTTTCTAGGTTCAAGAATAACATGGTAGAAACCTCTGTCCTAGTCTCTTATCTAGCTCTATTCCAAGCCAAAAGCAAAAGTGTCACGTCCTCTGGTATTTCTGAGCCCAGCAGGTAGCAGTCTGTGGGACAGATGTGGCTGTTTTGAACTGGCATCAGTGGTGGAAACAGGCTGAGTGTGCAGCACTGCTTGGTCAAGTTAGAGTTCATGTCAGTACCAGAACCAAATTCCTAAGAAGGACCAGGTTGACCTGTAGGGTCCATATTTGTAACAGCTTGGCACAGCAGAGAGAGTTCAGTGGGCACATGACCAACTGCGAGGGACCCTGCACCAGTCATTGTAAATGCGTATAAATATTCTCAGAAGCATAAACTGTCCTGTCCCAGCTGATGATAAACAATAAACCATTACCCTGATTAGACTGTGATTCTACCTCTGTATTGTGGCACTACACTGGCTCTATCTTGCCTGTGTCCTAAGGATTCAGAGCATATGTGATACGTCTGAGACCTGTAGGACCTACTGCATATGGACCACACAAATGCTTGCATATGATCAAATACATTCCAACTGCGTTGAATTAATCCTGTGCACATGAGTCATTCATGCTTTGGACTTGCAGCACTCATGCAGACCGCAGTGAATGTGTTAGATCTGTTCAAATGTGTCCCTTTGTGTACACATCAACTCTCTGGAAGCATATTCATTCAAGTTATTATGTATTCCTTGGGTACAGCACAAGTACACAAATGTACACATTTTGAGCTATTGTTCTATCTGGGATGTGATATATCAGAAATCCTGGACTAATGGCTGAAGTCCTTTTCTATGCTTATAAAAAATTCACTCATGAAAACTCTCCACATCTGTGGAACTCCAAATGTGCTATCCCTGAGTATTAGAGAATGTTACTGCCTCAGTTACCTCGTAGCAGAAAAATCCACTTTCTCTGTGGCTGCTTTGCAGCACAGATCTCGTACTTGCATGCATGAAAGCAAGCAGGCAGGAGATGGCAGTGCTGCTGTATGTAGGCTTTTTCTACAGTACAGAGCAAGAAGCTTTTTTTTTTTTTAAATTTGTGTTAGAGAGATTAGAGGTCATTCACACAGCTAATGGAAGCTCAAGAATGCCTCATTGTCAGAAATTACTTAAATCCAATCTTAATGCAATAAGAGGTTAATGCTACCTGCATTTTTTGTTCCATCTCATATTTGGAAATGGCTTCAGCTGCAAATGTAATATCAAAAGTTGAATTATTCAGAAATTAGTTCTGTGTTATGGCAGTCTATAATTAACCCTGATGCACTTTCTTGGAGACCTTCTGGGAAGCCTGGACATCAAGACCACAGAGTAGCATTTTGTAACTTGCAGGAGTGGTTGTACATAGGGGATTACATCAATCACCCAGTGGAATAGAAAGAAATCACACACTTTCCTGCTAACAGTGGAGATTGCTGTGCTTTGGCTTTACATCCAAAAGAGGTAAATTTAACAAACGTTTGCCCAATTACTTATCTAGCTAGTACCATTCATATATAAGTCCCCAGGCAAGGACAGACGTGTTATGAATCAGTGTAAATGAAATAACTGGTTGGGCTGATGCATGCTGCAAAGTTTAATTTTACATCTAGTTTCCAAAAATTAATGTTTTCTTTTTTTATATTTGGGTGGCTTTTAGTTTCACCTTGTATTTAATGTAAATGACAACCAATGATATGAGATTTTGGACTACAGGACTAAAACTGGCAGCACTCAGTGAGTCTGATGGAAACAAGTATTATATAGCCTTTCCTTAACATGTCAGTGCTTCTGATCTGGGCCAAGTCCATATTCAGGAAGAGATTCCCACTGATATGTGATAATGGGGAGAGGGCATGAACAATCATCTGCTCTTTTTGGTTTTTGTAAAGTTGTGAACTACATGGTAGCTACGGAGAGACTTAAGTTATTAAGCAAATAGAAGCAAATGAATCTTTGAAGAATAATTATTTCTCAATTATGTTTTTTAACTTTTAGGAAGGAAATATAGTGGTATTTAGACAATTATAGTTCTTTTAGCAGATAAAGATACCAAAGTTAAATCACAACAGCTGAAATTCTTACAGAATTGCAGAGCTGGCAGACGAAATGTCAAAACTCAAAGGCAAGAAGTAATGGCAATAGGCATTAATGTAAAAGGACCCAGTTTGTACATTAAAATGACACAAAGCTTATTGAAAACTAAGTCAGTTTTATTTTTTTACAGCTACAGATCTGCACTGTACAACACTTGTACCAGAAGGTCTGCTGTACTGTGTTTCATAAAAAATGCAGAATATTAAAACTGTAGCTCATCCAATTGCCTAAAGAACACCACAGATTAAACAAATCAGAAAAAGAGATGTGTAGAGATTATAACAATATGGATGCTGAAATCAGTCTCGGGCAAAAGGGAAATTATAGCAGACCTGCATGAACCGTACTGCACGTGTACATCATGCCATTCGGGGTCCTGTGTAATGCAGGAAACTCCATGGCATTACCTGTCAAGCTGGCTCTGATTTCAATCCATAGGAGCTGTACTGTCCACAATCTGTGAGTCATCCAGTCATGAGTCACTGTGAGTCACTACAAATGGAAAACTAAGGCACAGAAATAGTGTCTTCACCTTAAATTCAGACCAGCAGTCTATAGTGTGGCTGAAAGTAAACATATATTTTAAATTGGTTGGTAACCTAAAACTTCCATCTTGTCTGTAACTTCTTTCTGAAGACTAGAATCCATTTTTACAACCTTAATCATAATTAGACCACATATTAATATTGCTTTTCACTTTTGTACCTTATTCTCTATGGATGTTATCCTCACAAGCCAGCTATCAGGAAGCTTTTTGCAGAATGGAATTTTACGCATATTATGAGGCCTAGCAACAGAATTTTCTTTACATAATGAGGTAAAATTTTCCTCTTTCAATTCCGTATCTCATAGCATCAATACTTGGGTGCACTATTCTACCAGCTGACCCTTCTTTCCCTAGCAAAGTAGTCAGACATACCCTGTCATATTTCTCTTTGAAAGACCTCCTAAACTAATCACTACCAATCTCAGCTTACTATAAACCTGATGTTGATACTATTTTTCACTCTCTAGACATCATTTGAACTGAACAGTATTACTCAGGACATCTTGCAGGGAATTTGAGATTCTTTTTGAAAGACAGTTACCAAGAAAAAAAACCTCTTCCAAGATCCCTCTGCTGTTTGAGTGGTGATTTCATGCTTATTGACAATGTGTCGAGAAATCATGATATGAGAGAAAAGATTGAAGGAACTCAGGTGCCTTAGTGTAGACAAGACTGATGGTGAGAGGTGAAAATAGTGTTCAAGTAATTTTACAGGTAGCAGCACACAGGAAAGGAATAAATTCATTTGGTGATAGGATGTGAGGAGGATAATGGGTGAAATAATTATTTTAGTGAGAATAGCAAAACAGCCCATAAAAATCCCCTTGATTTCCATCAACAAAATACTTTTAGAAGAGGTTGACAAACACTGGCCAGGAGTGTTGTAGGGACAGTTGGTCCTTCCCTGGAAAAAGGGCTGAACTAGATGTCTCAAGGTCTGCGACTTTCATCTACTATTAGCTAGATATCTGTTTAAACATGTAAAAAACTTGGTGAGAGCTTTCTCATCTTTGGCCGATACTTCTTTTTTTCCTTGGCTTTTGCCAGAAATACGAGTTTATCAAATGTGTTTCCCTTTCTACTCTTCAGTGAGAGCATTGCTTCCACCTCCATTTATATAATAATTTTAGCTACAATTTCCAATAATTTTTCAATTCTAGGAGTTGGTGGATGTTAACTTACTGACTAACCAAAACAATGAATTTTTCATCTCTATTAAGACTGGGTACACTGCTATCTATATCCTCTTTTTTTTTTCCCCCTTTCTTTTTATATCTTCTTTTTCCTGATATCTGGCTTTCCAAAACTTTTTCTGGACCTTTGTTTTCTACTTCTGTAGTCAACTAAGCAGAAACATTATTCAAAACTTCTGACTCATACAGAAATAAACACATAACTTCAAGACCCCAATGTCCAGGCAAGGAAGTTCCAATGGAAGTGCTTGAAATCAGTGAGTCTGGACTTTGCAGTATGAGTCATCTACTCCCATACATGTTTATTTGAAGAAAATAACAGCAGAATTCAGAAGTTCTTGCACACTGTTAATTATGTCACCCTTCTCCATCAACAGACATATGCATATTTTTGTGAATAGGTGCAGGCTTAAATTTTTAAAGATTCCTTGAAGAAAAATCAGATCATTCCTCTCAGACAAAAACTATTGATGAAAATCTCACATCTCCCTTACCCCACAAAAAAGAAGATTTCCAGGAAAGCAAATTTATTTTTCCATTGCTATACCTTAAGAAGCCTAAGGAAGCAGAAGTTGGACGTGCTAGAAAGTTGTGTTCCATTTGTAGACATTCCTGGAAGATCTGATCTATTTCTTCAAACAAAAAAGATATTAGAAGTTTATATGAGGGTATTTTATCTTTCTCTGTTTTATTTTATTTTAATTAAAAAATAATAAAAGCTAGAGATGTGTACAGAAATAGTTTGCTGTCCCTTTGGTCTTTACAGGCTTGTTTCTTTTTTTTTTTAAATTCAGACTAGTTCTATTTATTGCCTCATTACACGATTTAATACCTGTTATACTTGATCTGAATCGATTATACATAATATTTTTAATAATTTAATATAAATTATAAATATAATAATATCTTTACATGACTGGGGTTTATTTTTCACACAGTCAAACTTATTAGGAAATTATGTTGATTGCCATGCACATACCAGCACAACTAAATTTTTCTGTTCACATCTTTCCGTAGCAACTATGTGGTTATAATAAAGTTTGGTCAGGTAAGCCTTTGGAATTTGGAGTAATTTCTGACAATAATCCTCCTGCCCTCTAATGTCAGACTTTTGGTGTGCAGTACTTTTCTTCTTGCAGTCTACAGCCAAGTGAGACATTTAGGATTGAATTAAGACAATACACTCTGTTGTGGTTTAACCCCAGGTAGCAGCTAAGCCCCAGCAGCTGCTCACTCACTACCCAACCCCTGCCCCAGTGAGGAAAAAAGTGGATAGAAAAGGAAAGCCTCATGGGCTGAGATGAGAACAATTTAATAATTGAAACAAAATATAAAAGATTAAAATAATTAGACACTAGTACTACTAATTGTAAAAGGAGAGAGAAATAAAACCCAAGAGAAACACATGATGTTCAATACAATTGTTCACCACTCACTGCCTGATGCCCAGCCTGTCCCCCAGCAGCCATTGGCACCTCGTGGCCAACTCCTTCCCCATTAACATACTGGGCATGATGTTCTTTGGTATGAAATACCCCTTTGGACAGTTTGGGTCAGCTGTCTTGACCATGTTCCCCTCCATTCTTGTGCACCTCCTCACTGGCAGAGCACAGGAAACTGAAATGTCCTTGATTTAGAGTAAACACAACTCAAAATCACCTAAAACAGCCTGTTGTCAACATTATTCTCATACTAAATCCAGCACGTTTACTATAAAGAAAATTATCTCATCTGAAACCTGGACAGTTTGGTTTACAGACTTATTTTGCACCACCTGAGATGATGTATTTGCACCACACTTAAAAATCTTCAGAACAAACACAGAGGTGCCCATATGCTGTGGTTTACTGCTGCAACAATAGACACATTTTTATGCTGAGATAACCGACTAAAACTAACAACGTAAAAGCTGAACAAAGGGCCTAGGAAAGCTTTTGGCTCAGGGTAAGTTTTTCCAAGGCAAATCAACACAATGCATCTATGCTTAACTATGTGTTCCACAAAAAAAAAAAAAACAACAAAAAACAAAAAACCACCAAAAAACCAAACCCAAAAAACAAACCAAAACCCCCAAAAAAACCAAAAAAACAAAAACAAAAAAAAAAAAAACAAGAAAAGAAACAAACAAAAAACCAAACCAAACCCAAAAAGCTAGAGTAGCTCTCTTTCATATTTACATAGAGATTTTGATGTGCTGGTCGTTTTTCTGGGTTTGGTTGGTTGGGTTCTTTTTGGTGTGTGATAAAGATATGCTGCAAGTTTGCACTGACAGAGGAAACGCTGGTATCTGTTATACTTATTATCATCTCTGAACCTAAAATAGTAGAACAGAAAGCTTTGAAGAACCTCTTGGTGTATTTCTGGAGCAGTGAGTTAAAAAAGATTAGATACTTTCTGTAAGAACTTCCTTCACATAAGTGGAGGCAGATTTTCCTTTTGAAAAGACTCAGTTTTAGTTTATTTTTTTCCCTGCTTGACTTTTATTTGAACCATTGTGGTTTTGTCTGTTTATGAAGAGCACATGGTTATTGGGAAATTTACAGATCACTGTAGTTTAATTGATGATGAAGGAAAGGCTATTTGGTCTTTTAAAGCTCACAATGTGCTAAGAAGACATGTACATCTGGTGTGATTCCCATGATAATGTGCATGTCAATTGTAGATAATGAATTGTGAAGTTCTAAAGTGATGAGAGAAACCATGCCCCTTGGATCTGCAATGATGAACAGGTAAACAGACAAACCAGATAAACAAGTTTGTTAATGCCTTTCCATTCTCTTTAATTGAATCAGAAAATTCTCCTGAAGAACTGTGCACCTCAGGCAACATGTCAATTATTTGGGGAACAATAAAGCACTCTTCACAAGTGGATTTATAGTCATGAGCACCTCATTATATCTAGCACAGAGCTAGTTTTGTTGGCAAAACTTATTACTTAAAATAAGAGGTGGTTAGGATATTAATCTACCCTCAGTTATAACCTGGGAGGAAAAATATTGTCTACTTTAGAGTGAATGTGAAAAAAAATTATTTTTTTGTTGCATAAGAAGAGCTGCTTATCCTAGAATAACTGCCAGCTTTGCAATGCCTTTAAGACAGATTTGAAAGAATATGTAGTTCTAGTAGAGTATTTTTCATCTAAGAAGTTGTAAGTGCATTTTAAAGGTAAGCAAAATGCATAACTACATTTTGTAACCCAGGAAAACTACATTTTGTACTATTGTGGGGGGAAAAAAAACCCCAACAACTGTCTCTACGTGTTGCCAACAACACTAATCCATTTCCATACCCAAAATGAACATTTCTTCACTGTATGAGTTTTCTTATAACTGCTTCACTACATATAGAGAAATATATGCTTATCACCAGCGTTTATCCACACCACTGTGGTGACTCACTGCTCGAGGCAGTTCCCTTTGGGAAAGAAGAAGCATCTTCCTGAAGCTGACACTGAGCAACTCGCAACTGTTTGGGTTCACTGCAAGGTTTGGTTCACAGCTTCCACTTCTGCGTAGCTCACTTGTAACCTACCAGCAGTAAAATCTTTCTTTTTATAACGTAGCACTAGGAGATACTGTTTCCTAACCTTACTCTTTAACTCTGATCTTCTGGTGATGAATGAAGAAAGGACTTAAATTATTCACATTATCTTCTCTTCCGGCTGGCAGTAGGGAAATAAAAGCACATTTTTTTTTTCCCTTAAGGAAACTTCACGAGAGAAACACTACGGTGTATTTACTCACTTCATAGAAGCTGCTGTGAGCACAGCAAATCTGTCCTTCCTCCTTCCCACAGAACAGGCCTCTCCTAGCTGCTGCTGTGCCAGATGGATCAGCCTTTGGGCTCACACTGTGGCCTACAAACGCGTCCTGGGGGATGTCGTGGGACGATGGCACGGCGGCACTCACCGAGGAGTGCCCGCTCCATGGCCTCCCGCGGCTAGAGAGTCCTGCCTGCAGTGAGGAGTCAGCCGTGAGAGCGAGAAGCCTTCCCTTCGAAGGCCGTACTCACCTAGGCACGGGACACATCCACCGTTTCCTACTGTCACTGTGCGGAGCCCAGGGGTCACAGCCCCGCTGTGCCCCCGCAGGGGACAGAGGTCCCCGAAGCGACGTGCGGTCACCCGCCTCCCCCGCCCCGGTCTCTCCTCCCTAAGCCCTCTCGCCCCCGCCGCGGCCGGGCAGCGCCCTGCGCCCATCAGGCCCCGGGCAGCCCGCCCAGGTGCGGACAGTGCAGCCGAGCCCCGGCTGCTGAGGCGGAGGCGGCACCGCAGCGAGAACGCAGCTTCCCCTCGGGGGCGGCCTTGCGGCGGGGAGCGCCCTGGGCCAGCACCGGCCCCCCGCACGGGCGCTGCCTCTCGGAAGCTCGTCGGGAACGGGAACTCCACGCCACTCCCGCCCCTGTGCCCCGGGGCTGCGCGGGGGCGGCGGCGGCTGTACCGGCACCCGCCCGCTCAACCAACCCCGCACTGCACAGCGCCGCGGCCAACCGCGCCCGCCCCGGTACCGGATTGACCGCGCCGAGAGCCAATCGCCCGTGAGGGACCTCCGCATCTGCCCCAATCACCGCTCCGGAAACGGGATGTGGGCGGTGCCCCGGGGGACAGCGGGCTCGGTGGCGCCGCG